>VDFB02227382.1:0-15257 GCA_007258455.2 Sequoia sempervirens | reverse complement strand
ATTCAAACATTTTCTTTTCCTTTTCTAACTATGGCACCCTAAACTTAGGCTAGATATAGTGAATGTATCAGAATTAGATATAACATCCATCAAAAGCATATTTGGAAGTAGATTTTTATCAAATATTGTAGTTGCAAGTTCCACTAATTATAATAAAGATAAATAGTTTTACCTTTCTGTATCAACTAATGCAATTTTGGTAACTTTTAGAGGATCGACAATGCTAGCCTTTATCATATCAACATACTCACCTGCAAGTTGCAACACAACATTAAACTTATTAATTAGACTCAACATCTAAGAAAGAAAAAGAAACTTCAAACATTATCAATTTAGTAAAAAAATCATCAATTTCAAAGATCAAAGTAGCCAATGCTTCACTCTCTACATCCTCTGCTACAATCAAAAGAGGCCTTTGTTTATGTGATAAATGCAACAAGAAATTATGTTATTTGTCAAAACTTATCACTATGTACTTATGAACTCAAGATCATTTAAATTGTCAAACTAATCAACATGACTACCTAATTTATTTCTATCACATACACTTTGGGTATACAAGATCATTGAGAATCCCAATTATTGAACTAAGAAATTCAACAACGCAACGAAATTATATCTTACGTAAAGTGTAAATCAAGTCAACATTTCATGTCTCAACTTATCAATTGATCTCAACACTATACACAAACAACAACAGAGAAAACAAACCACAAAAATTACATATAAATTAATTTACCTGGGCCATTAGTAGTTTATTACCGGTCATTTATAACGTGACCAAATTTATGACTAAACTATTTTAGTCATTTATTTAGTCATTGATTTGTACTCATTGATTTGGTCATTAATTTGGTCATTGATTTAGTCATTGATTTAGTCATTGATTTAGTCATTGATTTAATCGTTAATTTAGTCATTGATTTAGTCATTGATTTAGTCATTAATTTAGTCATTGATTTAATCGTTAATTTAGTCATTGATTGTTATTAACTAGTCATTTATTTAGTCATAGTAGTGATTTATTTAGTCATATATTTAGTCATTAATTTAGTCATATATTTAATCATTAATTTAGTCATTAATTGTTGTTAACTGGTCATTTATTTAGTCAAGGTAGTCATTTATTTAGTCATATATTTAGTCATTTATTTAGTCATATATGTAGTCATTAATTTAGTCATATATTTAGTCATTAATTTAGTCATTACTTTAATCATTTATTTAGTCATTATTTTAGTCATTACTTTAGTCATATATTTAGTTATTTAGTCATTTAGTCATATTTAGTCATTAATTTAATCATTACTTTAGTCATTAATTCAGTCATTTTATTTACTAGTTTTTATTAATTGGTAGTAAATATAATCATGAAATAAATAATTTATTAAATACCATAAATTTTATAATGCAAAACTAATATAATATTAAATTTGAACTAAAACATAAAAGTAAATAAAAATATTGCATATGCGTATAAGCTACAACATACTAAAATTAAAAGATTGATTCAACATCATGATAAATAAAGGTAATCTACAATAAAAAAAATTAATGCAAATATATATCAATATATATATATCAAGTTATAAGATGTCAAGTGTCTAAGAGTATATATGTAAATATAATAAAAAATGTCAAAGTTGTCTAAGAGTTTCCAAGTCTTTCAAATACACTATGATAATTAAGATCCCTAAACAACATATTCAAAATACTGCATAAAGTAGTGAGCCAAGATGTCTAGCAATTAGTACATGATAAATATGTTCAACTATGTCATTTTTTGCAAATATTTTAGTGGCCACTGTGTGAAGGTTCCCTCTTTCTCTTTTAGATGAACAACTCCATCTATTTTGTCTTCATAAACAAGGGGTATGTTACTTGTGACCTTTAAAATGTTTACATTTGCATCCATTGTTCCTTTCAAGTTGACTCCATGTACAATAGATAGGGAGTGAATCCGCCCAATGCCCACAACATCACCATCTAATGGATCCAACACCTTAACTTTATCTCCTTCTTTGAGTTTATCAATACATTCCTGCAAAAAGAAAAAAATAACACATTATAACATAAACTTACATAAAGGCTTCCAACAAATAACACATTATCCATGTTCCTACTAAACTTGCATAAAGGCTTCCAACAAATTTTTATGCATAAATAAAATAAACTAATAAACTTGTACAGTTTTATCTTTAGATTACAGCAGCTACATGCAGCTTAATCAATATCTCATTCAGACAAATAAAAAATTGTAAGATTTAATATTCAATACCATAGAACACAGAAAATACGATAAAATGTGTTCATTGAGGTCATCATAGAACTCACCGTGTTTGGAGAAGCAAACTGTTTTCCACTCAACATACTAGCAGCTGATCTTTTTACAAACCCATTCTCATCAGCCTGCTTGTGCATACACAATCAATAAAATTCCACAGAAGTATGGTAAGTAACAATCAATAAAATTCCATAGAATAAGTACATTAACCAAAGAAACTAAATTTAACACTGGAAAAATGATTGAAAACTATAAGGCTTCTCAAAATCAGTCTACTTTTGGGCTATTAACATGGCCCTCTAGTTAAAACTATTACAGGCTACTATGGCCCTACAGGCTTATTTAGTACAACAGTTGTAATCAGGGTCAATTAAAGACCAAGCTAAGTGGTTTGCGACCTCTTGTTGATTAGAATGATGTATGTTATCAGCACATTAAAAATAAGCCAGGTCTTCACCAGTTATGCAATCATCATTAGTAGCACATCAATTACCCATCAGTTATGTAGTCATGCAATCATGCAGTTAGTTGTGCAATCATAGTTAAAAATCAGTCAATTACTCATCAGTTATGTTGTCATGCAATCAGTTATTGTCATGTCCCCTTTTCCAAATTAGAACCATGGAGAGACCTCTAGCATATCATCATTTCTCATAGGCTAAAGGATAAATCAAGGGAAATGAATGATAATATTATTTTAAGTTGGGCCTAGTAATATAATATTTATGGGGCAACTTAATAATATTTGATCTATAACATATGCAAATGTACAAACTACCAAAAACTTTAAATTTTACAAACTTAATTAAATTGAGGAAATCAACCATTTCTTCATCTAATATAGCTCCATATGCATCTGCATAATTTTCAAAAGTAAACCTACCAAAATAAAAACTATTTGCTACTCTGATTGAGTAGAGAATTATAATTTTTGATCAATGTTTAGGTAACCACTGGCTTGATGATAAGTGTGATCACAAGATCAAATGAGAAAGCATTTCTGAGATAATTTGTGCTTCCAAAAGGTCTAGAGCATCCATAATATAGAAATGATGTCTTTCTATATTATATTCCCAAGTATCCCTTTTTAGTTTTTTAATCATTTTGATCCACCTATTAGCATACCTATTGGTTAATAGAATAACTAGAATCTCACTTGGCAAATAAGTGGATCTGTGGGATCTATTGTGATGACTACAATAATTTTGAGATCTCTAGTTAAAGCATCAGCAAGGGAATTCTTTTCCCATTTAACCCATTGTATATCAAAGTTATAACTCTGGAACTCAAAATACCATCCAACAATTCTCCCTTGGGCTAAATCTATGTTTGTTTTTTTCCTTAACAAATTTCTTATTGGCTAACTATTTGTTTTGCTTGCAAAATGTTTGGGCTTGAGGAATATTTTAAGATTTTCAATTCCTCTTTTAACAACCAAAATCTCCTTCTTATATATGTGTTAGTTCTTTTTACTTTGTGAAAATGTATGAAACTTGTATCCACAAATTTCGCTTTTCCATCTAGAAATTCTTGGCTCAACATTACTGACCATGTATCAATTGAAGCATCTATGTTGAGGACTAAAGAAATACCCCACTTGTGGCATTTGGAACCACACATTCAAACACTTAAACATGTTTGAAGTGATGTGAATGCATGTGAGGAGTACTAAATGCAGGTAAAAGGTTTGTAAGTAGTTAAATGAAGTGCTTATTGATTATGAATTACTCGTGCCTTTACCATCAAGCAAACTTAGGATGTATTAGAGGTTCCCAAATTCTCATTTGATTGTCCATGTCACTTGTCCTTTGCTTGATGAAATACCTAAATTTAAAGTTTTTGGTAGTTTGTACATTTGCATGTGTAAAACTTGGAGTAAAATTGTACAAATACTTAATGGTTTCAAAAATCTCTATCACAGGTTTTTCTAGAAAATTTGTACTATTACACTTAACACTTTTGCAGAGAGTAGTTGCATGAAGGAAATCGATAATTAACAACAATCAATCAATAGCAGTGATTTAGTTTCACTCCTTTTAAGTTTTCATATATTTTTGTTAATTTATGTTATGTAATTTAGAAGTTGAACCATCTTTTGTTAATATATTGTGCAAAAGAGCAATTAAGGGAGCACAATTTCAATGTTCATGCAGAATAGCATTGAGATGGAAAACGATAGCTATGGAGAATAACTTTTATCATAGCAGTCTGTGGCTACACATTTCCCGCTAATTTATATAAATAAAGTATTCCCCATTAATATTGTTTTAGTAAAACCATAGATAAGTCATCTGGTTCTGGCACAAAGAAATCAATTATTGATCACTCTCTAGTCAGTATGACTTCTAAGAGTAAATTTAAACCAGACCAAGTAATCCAACTAATTTGCTACAAGACATGATAATTTATGACCTACTCAAGCTGTTGGCTTTTCCCTCAGCTTGCTTAAACAAACCAGAATTCAATAGTAATACATAAGATTGTTTACTATAAAATTATCAACAAATCTTGTGGTTGTAACTGGCAACCAATTTACATGTTTTACTCTCTAACAATTGAAATTTTTTAATTAAGATCAAGCAAACGGGAAATATTCTATACACATAATATCATTTAAGATTGCAAAAATTGTCAATATGGCAGCTGCACATCAAATAAGGGGGATATACAAAGTGCCTGATTTCAAAGGTCATGGAATAGTATCAAGAGGGAAACTTTTAGTTACAGAGACCAAAATTTAGCACAACAATTAGGCTACATTATTTTCATAAGTTTATATAATAGAATATTCCTCACTGACATCATTTATCTAAACAGTAAATAACTCATTTGTTCCTGACCCAATGAAATAGATTATTGATAACTCCATTTTTAGGAAGTATATTAAATCATAGTTGTGATGGTTACACATTTAAAATACTACACTTGTTACCTATGTTTTTTGGTTTTGGATTAAATATGGTTTATTCATTGTTGAATGTTGTGACAACACCTATACAATAGATATAGTGGTTGCTTCTAGTTGAGAAAAAAGGAGGGATATGGAGCTTAAAAATAAGACCGAAAGTCATTGTATAAATAGCTCTCAATATTATAAATATCATCCATTTACCACACATTTCATGGAAAAATTTCAATACGGTATCAGAGCAACCTGGTTTTGCTGAAAAAACTTGAATGTTGAGGGAATTTGAGGGCAAAAATTACTGTATCCATTGATTAGTAGTTCTATCAAATCTGTTTTACAGATTGCAATTAAGTGATAGAGAATATTTGACAGAGAGTGGGACCAGAGGCATTTTGGTAACCAACATCAAGGCACAGATAGAGAGTGAAGTGACATGAGCGTCTCATTCATAGAGCAGTGCAATAAAGTTGTAGCAACATATTAAGTAAGCAGTAGCAAAAAAAAAAAAAAATCCCAAGGAGCAAGCCATAAGGCAACAATTTTGATTGTGTAGGCACTCCAAATGCATGGATTTCTGAAAAATGAGCAAAGGGAAAGTTGTGGAAGGTGATTTCTGGTGTATAGAAATAACCGTGTAATCTAGAAAAGTCACTATTATTTTACAAAATGACACAGATTTCAGAAAAGACTAATTATTTTAGTTGCAAAAGCTCATTTGTAAGAGAACTGAGATGTGGCAATAAGCCATGTCTCCACTAGTATTTTCCATGGACATCATTTAATTTGAGCCTTTAGCAACTCCTTTGCAAAAATGGTATTATTCATTTGAAAGAGAGGAGATGACATGGTAAAGGAGCTTTTATTCAAAAGAGCTACATGCAATAATTGACTGTTAAAAAAAGTCCTCATTTGAAGTGAGTCGGATGTTACTCAAATATAGGAAGAAATAATGATAAAGATGAAGCCAAACTTCTAATCCTGAATCCTAACCACATATAAAACTAATGCCACGAAGCAAGGTTTTGTGGATGAAACTGTGCAGATGTTTTTTAATCAACGTTCATACTGCAATCTATCATCAAGATGTTATTTTTGTATCTTGATAATAGATCATAGACTGGGATCCTAAATATTGTTTCAAGTCTTCTACACATTTTTTTTCTAGAAAGGTTTACTTATCATCTAATGGACTATGGAAATCTTAATCTTAGGTTTGCTGTAGGATCCCAGCAGTGTAGAACTACAATTGCAATCTAAAATCCCCCAAGTAGCACACGATACACCTGAAAGGCATTTTGACATGATTGGTCCAATGAAGTACAAGAGAATAAACCTAATAAAAGGTATTTCAATAGTATTTGTTCAATGAAGTTGATGTATGTGTCTTTAAAATACTCTTTTCCTGGCAGGATAAAACATCTTGTAGGATACACAGTGGTCAGACCATTGGGCAATTCCATTCGCAGAGCTGAAGTGATCCCTCCTGTAATTAGTATAGCCCTCAAAACACCATCTTCCTCCCTTACAAGAATTTCTGCCTCCACTTCATCTTGTGGCTAATATATGTCGGATTAATAGATCACCTTTGAATCATTGAATATAAGTAAAGGAATGAATGCCCTTTTGCATTTGGAAGAGGTGCCCTATTTCTACAATATTAGTTTCCACTATCTCTCAAATTCTTCCTTTGTACAACTTTGGGAAATCATTTTCCACTATCAGTTTACAGTTATTTACAAAGTGCATTCTTGATACTATGCTACAAGTTGCTTAGGTTATCTTGCAGCACAGTATCAAGAATGGCATCTTTTGTGAACTCATGATGCAATTGGGTCCCCTTATATGTATTGTTTGCAACAAATTCTAGTGTGTTGTTTAACATTAAGGCCCTTTCCAGGTACAAGGCTATCTCATTATCTCAGTTTTATATTTTAGAAGCAGATAACCTAAGCAGCTTGCATTTAACCTAAGCAGCTTGCAGCACAGTATCAAGAATCACATGTCAGTGGCACTGCCTCATGCTGAAGACACTAGTGCATATGGGTAAGCAGGGGCAGCGATAATTACATCTGTGCACTTATCACAAACCTGTTTCAAGGAAAATGGACTCTCAATCATCCACCTTTACAAAACCAAACCTTTTTGTAACATATTTTGATTGTAACTGCTCTTTCCTATAATTGTGTGTGTAGTTATTTTAGAACTTGAGGAAGGACATGTTTCTCAACTCCTCTTTGGTTCACCATAGGTGTACTATTCATAGATGAATCAGCTAGGATCATCATCCTTGGTCTTTGATCTTGAGAATTCTCATTCTTATTCTTTTGTTTCTTTGTATACATATGTGGTAACCTATTCCTGGTCAATAGAAGAGCACTATTATGTTGTCTCAGTATTTCACGGGCATACAATGGTTTGAACTTTGGTGCCTTTTATTCTATGGCATGTTCATTATAATACAACTGTTATTAGCTAATAACTTATCATGTTGTCCTTATTGCCACCCATCCCAAGCCCTGTGGTGCAGGTCATCGGTGTTAGAGCATATCTTTGGCTTAAGACATCCTACACCAATTTAGGCTTGTGGCATCTGAGCAAGTCTTGGTAATGTCTCTCAATGTTTACTCACAATAGTAGAAGGAATGAGTACAACTTGGTTCCATATCAGTGAGCCAGACTATCTGCATGAGTGTTGTCGTAGGGGTGAGATGGTTGACTCTTAGAAGATGACTCCCAATGCCTCCATGAATGTTCAACAACTCATCAAGGACACTCTAGAGGAGCAACATGATGTTCTTCTTGGCAAGAATTGTTGAACCGAACCCACACCAAACTAATAAAAACCATTTCCACTGCTCCTATTTTTACATGATACAGTCATGATTTCGAAAGTAGAAATATTCCTTTAAAAATAACATCAGAGGAAGTACAAAACTCCCACTGTGGATATTGGTGCTCGGAATCAGACAAATGGGCAGCCTGTGGGACACGGTAGTGGTCATGGTTTTCGTGATCATCATTCAAATAGTTTGAATGAGGATTTTGGTGAGTTTATCTCAGGAAACACATCCACAGGGTCTACAACTCAAGTTCAGTTTAATTTTTCTGCTCTAGGGGCAAGTCTCAGACGGTGGCAGCGGAGAGAAGAGCTTGTTATAAACTCAATTCTGAGGCATCATCTAAGCTAGAAAGATTACGTGACAAGCATGAAGTGGCTTGAGAGGCTGCTCAAGGAAAAACCACTGGATCCCTTCTTGCTCTCAAGGGTTGGCTATCTTTAGCTGCAGCTGGGTGATTTGAATGGTGCCAAGACTATGTTTTCTAGAATTGAGGCTATTGTGGACAACGGTCAAGTGCCATTTTCATCAAGCTCAGAAGTGCTTAAAAATATGATTCACCGTAATAAAGCTCTTCAGTATTTGGTTGAAAAGGATTACACAGCAATGGTCAGAGAGTATGAAGAAGTGTTGGATCGAGATCTAGGTGATGTTATAGCCACTAATAACAAGGCTCTCTATCTGATGTATTCTAGAGATTTGCTTGGATCCATTAAAGTTCTAGAGAATGCACTTGAGAGGGTGCCTGTTCTTACATTGAATGAGAATGTTGTGTTAAATATTTGTAGTATGTATGAATTAGCATTTGTGAACAATGTTGAGACCAAGAGGACTCTGAGTTCTTGGATTGTGCATATTGCTCCAGAGGATTTTGATTTGTCTTGTACATGACTCTAGGAGATTAATTCAATTTTTTTGATCCAGTAGGTTTATTTCTATGGTCTATATTTAAAAATAATAATAATACTGCAGCAAAGCACATGAATTGTAATTTTTTTTGTGAGCTTGATTTATTTTGTGTTGAATCCCAAAAGAATTTATGGTCTTTTGGACACTAAATTTGCAGTTGATTCAACAACTCATTCTTGAATCACCCACTTTGGGCTAGTGAGGCATGCTGACATTATGTGGGAGTTTTGTACTTCCTCTGATGTTATTTGTAAAGGACTATTTCTACTTTCGAAATCATGACTGTATCATGTAAAAATAGGAGCAGTAGCAATGCTTTTTATTTGTAAAGGACTATCTCACCTCTAAGAGACACTAATTTGGTTTATGAGACCCCCTGGTGCAAGACATTAATGAGGGGATTACTTTTCCATATACCTTACATTGTTTTGAGGTGTACAATTGTAAAACCCTCTAAATTTAATGTGACCATTATGAATTACTTGTGCCTTTACCATCAAGAAAACTTACGATGTATTAGAGGTTCCCAAATTCTCATTTGATTGTCCATGTCACTTGTCCATTGCTTGATGAAATACCTAAATTTAAAGTTTTTGGTAGTTTGTACATTTGCATGTGTAAAACTTGGAGTAAAACTGTCCAGATACTTGGGAGATACAACAAACTTGTTTTTTCTTCATAATACAATTCACAGTGGGTTGTAGATTCCCATATAATCTAGATCTGACCACTAGATTTCTCTCTATCATGTAGGCAAATCAAAATGTAAAGCACAAAATTTCTACCTGTAATTTCTATTTTCAATGCTGCAGATGTGATAGGTTGCCAATGGAATTAGGAAAATACCATAACCAAAAAACAATATTTTAGATGCTTAAAATGCACTCATTTCACATACCAAACATTTTAGATTTAAAAGCAATCATAAATGAATCTGATATACAATCCTGGTTGTGACCTATGCTCAAACCCAAAGCAGCCAAAATTAAAAATTAATCTAAAGGTTTCATAGCACTCACCTCAATATCATGCACAAACTCCTTGAATTCAGCATAATCACTGTCAACATTGTCTTGAAGTTGTGTAGCTTTGCTGAGAGCTCTATTGACAAGGTCTTTTCCTTTTTATTCTGCTTTCATATAATTGTTCTGCAACTATAAAAACATATAGAGTAAGACAATTATGAAGAGCTCAACAAAGAAAAAACAACAATAGAGAAAGAGTATGCAAAAAAATGATATAGTTGAGAATCAAAATATTGAGGAATAGCCTCTTACCTGATCTGAATCTATGTAATTATGGTCATTCCATGCATAAACTATAGGCTTAACAGAGGCAGCCAACTGTGAAACTTTCTCGGTGAGACCATGTAAGCAACTCATTAAATGTTGGTACTCTTCATTTGAGTTGACATGATTTGGAGAGGCTCTTACTGGGCGTTCAACAAATGGCTATGAAATCTCTGTTGATGAACTAGATTTCCAATTCATACTACTCTTAGATTTAGTACGATCTAGTGTTGCCATATAATTGACAATATCTTCTACTCCTGCTTCTCTATTATTGTTTTCCACCTAAAAAACAATGTCAATTTCAACTAGTTAGTTCAATAAAAAATTGAATTAAATAACACGATGTAAATAGAACCAAAAATCCATACACTTACTCCAAATTTGTCAATTTTGTCCTGCAACCCGCCTCGGCCAAATGTATATTCATCCCTCACATTATCTCTTGCTCTCTTGCCTCTATTACTCTTTGTCAAATATTCTTCAGAATGCATACTTTCCTTCAATGCCTCCCACTGTTTGGGAGATAGAGTGGAGTCTAACCTCTCATTTCCCTCCATGATTATTTTTCTGCAATTGTATCTAAAATTGTTCATCAGAAGTCTCATCTTGTGCTTGTAATATTTTCTGGAGATTTGTCCACCAATAGTGTCAAAGGCATTTTCCATTTTTTGTATAACATATTCCACATTTCATGGATCTTGCTGTGCAAAATTTGATTTGCAAATATCCAAATGGGCCCTACATCTTATGCCCAACTCTGAGGCCCACCGTGCAACATTTTTCCCAATGGGTTCACCATCTCTTGATACCTCAACCAAGAATGGCTTCTTCCCTTCTAATATTCTTTCTTTTGCATTCCTCTCTGTAGATCTGTATAAATCTTGACTCAATATTTGTCTTTTAACAAAAGCAGACACATCTTCTGTTGAACCACTACCAATATTTCTAGCTGATCCACTAATTCCATCAAAAGTTGTAGATGCAACAGGTGCACTCTGAGGCACATCAGATGCAAGCAAACTCTCTTCGTGACTTTCATTAACTGAAACTTCAGGCTCCTTGGCCATATCAGGTGTGGCATGAGTAGGTAGATCAGTACTGGTCTCCCCAGATTTCACTTCAAACACATCCTTTATGCGTTGGCTTCTATGAGCTGGTAGCACTATATCTTTACTTTCTTTTTGTTTTTTCTCTGCATTTTCTCTGCACTCTTTTTCTTGCCTGTAAAATAAAAAAAAATATCATATCATGTCTTATATACATAAAGCTCTTGCCTATAAAATTTCATTAAACGGTATTAAATCAATAATATACTACTTAGTAGATTTACAACTTGCCTGTTTGTCAAACCAAGACACGATAAATATTCATTATTCTTGGCCACACGTTCTTCACGAAAGCACTCATAATTTTTCATTGGAATTTCAGCATTATGATCACTATCATCTAATTTGTGCCTTAAATTCTTTTTCCTCATTTCCTGATGTCCAAAAAAACAATAATGTATAAATTAGCAACTTGATACAAATATAATTAACCGTAACAAAAATTGCATAAATACAAGTTTATGAGGTCTCAGTTTTAATGAACAGTCATTGAAAAACATAGGAAGTCTAAAGCACTGCAAAAAACAATAGTCATTAGATGTTGTGGGTATTTCAATCAATGGATATTAAATAATGGTTCCCTACAGAAATGCCAGTTGCATAAAAAGCTTAGCAATGTATTTGAATCAATCCATCAAATCTTGGGATTGGAATAAGGAGTCCTTCACATTGGATGTGGATTCACCATTAGGTCAGCGATAAATTTGGTGTTCCTAGTCTTTTGGTTTCATTCCTCTATTCTTTTGTTTAATATACAATTTGATCTTTGTGGGCAATGAGCAGTTATATCTAAGTCTCTTTGGGATGAATGGGCTCAGAGTAAGGCAGATGCCCAGACTTTGTTTACATCGACACCTCCTTCATCTGAAGTAGTAGAGCTCACAAACACTTGGGATATCTACAGATTGCAAATCTCATTATCAAATATTATCCTAACTGTGAATTGGCATTTTTTGGATTTGATATAGCTCCATAGCTTGATTCCATTACTCTGCTACTCAGCTTGCTTAAGGTGTTTAGCTCATAGTTGAATTCTTGAAGCAATATCAAGGTTTCAAAGAATTCACCTACAATTGAGTAGCTAATGCATTATACATGTCATGGTATACAATTCCTCAAGTGAAATTTTCAAGAAAAGGGCAATGAGAACATGACAGAGATGACTAATTAGTTTGCAGCCAATCCTATGTAGTAGCATTACAATTTTGGTGAATAGCTACATCAAAACAATAACTCGTATGCTTAACTTGCTCACTTCCTAAGCAAATCTAATCACCATTAATTAAGCTTTATCAAAGTTATCTAAAGTTTGACACAATAGCTCAAGATTGTATATAAACTATAGGCAATCTATAGACGTTCCTATCATATGCTAGGCATTGACTCAGCAAAATGCTAAGAAAAACAAACTCAGGAAACTAGATATTTCCAGAATTTTAAAATAAAGAGCTTTTCACCATCTTGTCAATTACATGGTAAGACAAACTAACAAGAATAATAGTGAAATGAAACCACTCTAGGAGAAATCTCTTTTAAATTCAGTATGTTTAGGATGGATCAGCTATAAAGGTCCTAATCATTGTGGTTCAGCTATAAAGATCAAAATCATCATGGCTATCTATTAAACTTAAAATAGAAAGGTCAAACAATCTGTATAAAAATGCACACATAAGTAAAACCAATGATCCAGGCATAGGCATCAGATAAGTAGCACACATCTCCTTTAAAAGATGTCTTAAGTTCTTAATAACAAAGTTTTTTATAATCTATCAACAAAGAAAAACATTTCAGCTGTCAACAACAACCATGACTGATATGGAGGAAAAAAATACTATGATTATGAGCATCCTTCATAGACACAGAACAACTAAAATGTCTCTCACTAGTCCCCACTTTTGATTGCATAACAGAGTCTGACTATCAAGGGATCAATGCAAGAATTGTAGATGTTCTACGCTCAAACATGTTACAGTGCTCAGGCAATCTCCTCTCAAGTTCAAGGAGTGGGCCCTTGTGGGATAAGATGGTCAGTTCCACAATGATGATGGTGATGAAGAATTTAACATCCTTCAGATTAAATTGGTGTGCAGAACCTTATAAAGCGTGTAGACGATACTAATTGATTTGAGCCCTCTGTGCAATCTGTAATATAATAGTTTTCTTTGTTAATAACCTTCACAATTCCAGTCTCTTTCCAACTAAAGTTCCTGTGCAATCCATGGACTCTTGCTAATGGAAGTGCCTAGGAAAGAAGTAATGAGTAAGAAAAAGATCAAGATGATAAATGATTTATAAATGTAAATCTCGAAGTAAGACAAAATTTAGAGAGAAATGTAACAGATCAAGATAATAAATAATTTAAATGTAAATCTCCAAGTATGACAAAATTGAGAGAGAAATGCTTTTCAAAATTTGTTTTGGGACAACATATTTATTGATAGTAAATTTGAATGACAGCCAAAAACTTGAATTTTCATAAGAGTGAGTGGCAGAAGTAAAATATTTTAATTGTCTTCCTAGCAATTGGATTAGCATATACTCAGTTAGAAGGTTATAATGGGTTCAAGAGTCCAGTCTGTCATGCTGCAGCAAGTTGACATTATTCTAAGTTATCCATTCTCTGATGTGTGATAATCACTTTCATACAATTAGAAGGCCCCAACAAATCAGATGCCTCCACAAATCCCTTCCAGGTGTACCAGTCCAATAAAACCAAATGTTTCTTATGAGCACTTTTAATAAACAAGTAGGTAGAAAAGTAAAGAGGATGAAACTCTAATCCTTTACCCTGTTTTTGGCCTCCTGCCAATATTTCAAAGATATAACACCCAGTTTTGTTTTTGTATATGCTCAATGTATTTGTAGCCCATTTCTGTTGTTAAGGTTGCCTATGCTTGATTTGTTGTCTGTGTTCCCAAAACTTTGGTGGATGAACCTGGGACTTAATGGCAAGAGCACTCCTTTCTTCCTTACTATAATTGATGGAAATATGGTGCACGTAGCTTACATTGTCCACATAATTGATGTTAATAGAATTTTAAAAAGAGACAATAAAAAGCTCTTTTACATTGCTTGCAAGAAATATTGACAATTATATGTAAATTATAAGTATACAAGTGAGTATAAAACAAATAATCAGGTTGAAAAGCCTACAAGACTTGAAAGGGATTGCTAGAGGTGAATTAGTGGTACCTACCTTTGGATATGGTTTGGACACAAAGTTTGATCCACCTTCCTTATCTGCATTCTCTTGTTTGATAGGAACTAGTGGGAAATCGCCTCTTGTTAGTGATGGCGAAAATGGTGAAAACCTTATTTGAGTTCAACATTGAGCCCTACAATTATTTATGGTTCATTCTTGTTCCTATAGGGTTATATATCTAGTCAAATGGAGAACTATAGTGACCAAGTACTGTCAAAACATACATCTTGCATGCATGAGGCTTCACTGATGCTGTGAGGTTGCCTTTATGAGTAGCTAGTAGGTCTTTGTGCTGGAAAATCCAAGCATACAAAGTCATCCATAAAGCAATATTAAATATTTTTTAACTCAAAATATTAGGTAGTGACACCATGTTGCATACAAGCCAAAAAAAACATTTGAAAACTACTTACTATGACTGATACAATGAAAGAAAAAGAACAGCTACAGAAACAATGCTCTACTTGAAGTTATCTCACAAAAATCCAAGTTTGGAAGAATCAAAATGGCCCTTATCCAACAAAACTGGCTGCTACAAGAAAATTTGATGAAGTCCCATGCTTTAGTTCTGTGATTGAAAATGAAGGGCCTTTTTCCTCATTGGCTTTATACGGGCTCCAGTATACATAGTAGATCAAAAGCCTTGTACAACCTAAAAAATTGGGCTTATCCTTGTGGAAACATCAAGTCAATTCCATAGGTAGGCACCTTGTGGTATC
>VDFB02227381.1:0-15585 GCA_007258455.2 Sequoia sempervirens | reverse complement strand
GAGAGAGACCTGAGAGAGGCAGAAGGGGTAGGAGGGAAAGAGGGAGGGAGTGGGAGAGAGGTAAGGGGTAGAGGGTTAAACATAGAGGGTAGAGGGTTTAAGGGTTTAGAGTTTAAGGGTTAAGGGTTTAAGGTTTATGGTTAAGGGTTTAAGGGTAGATGGAAGACACGTAGAGGGAGTGAGTGAGAGATAGATAAATACCTAAGAGAGGGAGAGGGGGTAGGAGGAGAGACTTGAGAGAGAGAGAGGGTAGAGGGTTTAAGGGTTTGGAGTTTAAGGGTTAAGGGTTCAGGGTTTAGGGTTATGGGTAGAGGGGAGAGAGATAGAGGGATTCAGTCAAAGACAAAACCCCAACCTTAGGATTTTCCCAATACCATAAAATAATAGTAACATAAGACAGGACAGGAAAGGAACATAAGATAGGACAGTAAATGACAGATTCAAAAGATGCAACATATTGTGTTGATATGTCCTTCAATATTCTTAAGAAGATCCATGATTTGTTTATAAAGGAAGTGACTTCATAGATGCATCAAGTTCAATTATGCATCTTTTAAACAATGAGGAATCATTTCAAGTTGTTTTCAAGCCCCTCTCACCATAACCCTATTGGATAGTCACACATCACATAGGGACGTGAGTTGTTAGGTCACCCACATATGTGACAGGTGGCTGTCCAATAAAGATAAAATGAGGAGACTATGTGTATTTATTAGATATAACAAAAGAAGAGCAATGGTTGAATCAAGGTCATGATACAAGTACAAGGACAACACCTTTGCAAGAGCTACAAGAGGCAAAGGGGATTGATATTATTCATTCATGGGTGTACTGGTGAAAGTGAATGCAATAGGTAAAGGTCATTTTCATTGATAAGGACAACCAACAATGCATGCTACAATGGTCTCATGAAGGACAACAACAACAAAAAAAATCTAAATTTGCACAAGGCTCTATTCAAGGCCTTCACAATCAAACATTAGGTGAACAAGTTTCCAGATAACATTCAATGCATGATTTTTTAAGGAAAGGCATAAAAGGAAAAGACATTCAAGAAACATCAACTCTAGTTGACATAGATAATATGCCTATTGAAAACATGTCATTACAAGAGGTTTATGACAACAATGGAACCCTCATATCATGTGATCGAGATACAATTGCTATGCTCATAACCTTTCATGTAGGGGTTTTGGTCATCATGATTGATCCAACATGGATCATGATTGCATACAAGAAACAAAAAGTTACAAATGACAATTAAGCAGTTATGATTCAGGAGAGATCTCATTTTGGAATCCAAGGCCATAGTACAAGTGTATATGAACAACGACTATGAGGTTATGCTACAAGACAACCATGCAGGTTCATGTAGGACATCAAGCATTACAATGGTACAAGTGCATATGAACAACAATCAACAATCAGCAACAAGTAGTGAAGGAAGCAAAGCATAGTTGTATTTTTACCTTATCATACCATTGATCATCCATTCCAGCAATATGCTATAATAGTGAAGGAATATACTTGCACAAGGGTGTTTTAATGAAGATATTCAACATAAAAACCATCATAAATCATGGTGATTCAAGGGAACAGAGCATAGTCATGAATAAGAGTAGTACCATTAAAGGCTATAGGTTTGTCTTCATGTTATCTATGAATTTGAAAAAATAAATCTACACTGGGTGACAACATGACTATAGCCATGAAATGGATTACAGTGAGATAAATAATATAAATGGTTGTTTCCACTATCTCATTTTCTCTTTGGATAGTCATTACTAAGTCCTAAGAAGTGAATAGCAAAGGGATAGGTGTCAATAATATACCTTCATTTGACAAGTCCTAGACTTTTGGTGATCTCATTGACCCAATAAGGCATTGCTTAGAAATCATTTCATACTTTTTGACAAAATCAAAAGGAGGACTGATGTATCCAATTGTAAGAAGAGAGCAATGTCCAAGGGAGGGGTAGTACCATCATCTTAGGTACCACTGCTGCAAGATGATAAATGACAATCCTTGTGTTTGTATGCATGGAGGTCCTAAAGCATACTTTGGGTAAGGTGCATTCATGGAATCTTTTGGTGAAAGGTTTCCCAAGCATGAGCAAAGATCCAGTGTTCCATCAGGCTATGTTGGAACAATTATACACTAATCCCTCCCCTAGGGTGTTTCCTCGCATCAAAACCAATCCCTCCTTCCTATCATTTGTTGAAAAGGGCAATTAATTAAAATTCTTAAATGGGATTATAGGCGGATATGTTATGTATAAGGATTTGATAAGTAGTATTGGGTTAGAATACATATTGATGAGATTGCAATGCAATGTTATCAGAGATCATATATGTTATGTGTTAAATCTGTCATAAACCCTTGAATACTTATGAATTTGACTCCCACAATGGATATATGGCACTGATCTAAGTTGTATGATTCAGTATTTGTTCGTCTTTACCTAGAGCTTGATAAAAATTGCAAATCAATGACCTATTTTATCTTGGGATTGTGTTGTAGTTATCTCATGCTCCAAATAGTTGATAATGTCAATGAATAGCCAATTCTATTCAATATTATCCTATTATGTTGAGCTATTAAATGAGATTATCTGTTATTGTTAATGTTGTTTATGATATTGGTGTAGAGGTTGTAAACACATTAAGGGATTTGATGAGCAACATATTGACTAGATTTGGATGTCCAGAAAGGATTGTGTCAGATAATGCAATGTGTTTTAGATCTGAGGAATACATAGAGTTTTGTGAGAAGCATGGCATCCAAATTTCTTATTCATCACCATACCACCCATAGGGAAATTTACAAGCAGAGTCAAGAAATAAAATCTTGATGAAGATTATTAAAAGAATCCTAGATCAGAATAAAAGGGCTTGGGATTCTAAGTTGAGATTAGCAGTCTGGGCAGATAGGGTAACTGTGAAGAAGGCAATAGTTGTGCCCCATTTGACTTGGTTTATGGGATAAATGCCAGGTTGCCCCAAAATACTTAATGGAAATGTATAAGTTTGTCCAGATGTATGATAATGAAATTGATGATGAGATGCAATTGAGAGTGGAAGCTCTTATAGAATTAGATGAAACCAAGAGGGAAGCCCAAAAGAGAAATTCAAGTAAAGAATTTGTATGACAAGAGGGCAATTGCAAGGAGTTTCAAAGATGGAGATTTGGTTTTAATGTGGAATGCCAGACTGGAAGATAAAGGGAAACATGGGAAATTTGATGCAATCTAGTTGGGTCCATTTTTTATTAATAGTAAGTGGGGTGAAGATTCGTACTTCGTCCAAGATATGAAAAGAGATCTTCTGGAACTTCCAGTTCATGGACAATTCTTGAAGTTATACTTCACTTGAAGTATTCTTTTCCATGAACAGTAGTTTAGGTTTGTATATTTTGTACATAGTTGGGGTTGTTTTTTCTGAACAGTCCCTTTTTGGTCGTCTCTGCATCTTGGTCTGCTCTACTTGAGATTTTGGATTCTCGCTTCATTCCAGTGGAATGAACATCCCCAATTGGAGCCACTGATGGAACTTCAATATTTTTCTCCTTGTTTTTCACTCATGCCTTGCCTTATGTCTCTAGTCTGTCATGGTGTTCGAGTTTTCTAAGGGTTGGGGTTTTAGCTTTGTCTTCATGTAAAACCCTAATGTTTATTTCACGCTTTGGCTAGGTTCTATTTCCTTGTTACTTTTGATGGGGTTTTAAAACAACTTATGTCATATCGGTTCATCTAGGCCGAGTCCCTTTGATTTTAATACTTTATTTCCTCCACAGGGTTATATTTCATAAGTCTCGGTTGGCCCCGTGTTTCATCTTTTAAAAAACAAATTATGTCATTGTTTACCGTTGGCCTAGTGATGTCCCCTCATCCTTTTTAATGAATGTTTTATTTTGCAGAAGGGATCGAATTCATGCTACCGTTGATCAAATTTCCTTCGGATATCAACGGTTTCCTGCCATCGCGTGATCGGAAGCTGCAGGATTTTTACCGATTGTGATATCATGGGTAGGTGCCACGTGTCCTTCTGGGGGATGAAATTGTGCGACTGTTGATCAACTACCGTTTAATCTTAGTTGTTCCCCGCCATCCCGCGATCACCCCACCATCGATCGCGATATCACGGGCGGTCGCCATGTGTCTCATCTGATGAAGCCAAAAGAATAAAGGAAATATTGTGGAACATTAATTTGGCTTTAAATACATTAAAAGGCGGGTTACTAAAGTGCTCTTAAGATGCACGTGATTCAAATCAACAAATGTGTTATAATCTTGATGGAAAAGCTGCTCGAGGGTTAATTATAGGGCCGATGACTATGTTGAAGGAATGAGATCATTGATGCTCAAGATCTACGGTTGCCCGTCATCGCGTGATTCAAAGTTGTAGGATTTTTACCGATTGTGATATCACGGGCAACTGCCACGTGGAATTCCTTTGTAGCGTATGGTATGGTGAGCCCCTTATGGGCATGTTGGCTATTGTGTCAGCCTATTTTGAAGGTAGCCGTTGATGATTTGATCAAAATGAAGGATCGATGGCTCGAATTTAAATCTGCATCAAATATGGTTGGAGTCGTTCGTGCAACGCGTGAGTGAGCTTTAATGGTGGATGAGACATTTACTAGCACAATTTGATTGAAATAAAATCAATTCTTCTGCTTTATGTGTGTCACAAAGCATTTAGGTATTTTGCGAAGTAGTTTCAGAGCTGAGAACAAGGTTGTGAACCCTGACAGCCAGAATTTGGGAATTCTGTGAAAAGAGCCGTGAGTTAATTTATGTGTTTCCCGGTCACTTTGTGCTTGAATTAAGGAAAAGATTTGTTGTACTTATCATAGGGCTTGTTAATAAATGTTTTAGGGCTATAGTTTATTTAAATTGTGAGAAATTGCAATATTTTGTTCTGTAATTTCATATCTCTGGTTAGTCCTAGCAATTTGAAGTGTGAAGTTATAAGAAGCCCTAGTTTTTTTGAGATGGCACCACCCAAACAACATTCTGGCCAGATTGACTATTTAAAAAGAAACCTGTATGATGATTTCCTAGATCAATTGCCCTTGTCAAAAATGATAGAAAGAAGGGATTGGTTCTAATGCGAGGGAAAATCCTAGGGGAGGGGTTAGTATACAATTGTTCCAACATAGTCAATGCTAGGGTTCCTCTCACGAGTTTGGAAATGTTCAAATTGTGGTATGGATAGAGGAATTTTCCTCACCCTTTTTCAAATGGATGGATGTATGATATGGGGAAGCTGGTGGTACCAAATTTTTTCCCTGATGTAGACCTGCTTAGGGTAGTAGCTGCAAGATATGACCTTGTCACACGGGTAATTAGGGATAATGATGGAAAGATTTTGTTAAGCATTAACAAAGATGATATTCAATAGATTTTTGACTTGAGTGAACTGAGTGAGGACTTGGTGCCTATCAACCTTGAGGAAATGAAGTAGGATTATGCAAAGTTGAAGTCTCTTTTCAGAGCTAAATTGCTTCCACCTCATCTGGCTAGGGTAGGAGGTTCAATATTTCATATCAGCCCTAGTGACCAGGAACCTTTTAGATTAAATTGTTTTGCAAATCATTTCCTGGCCACTTTTTATTCATTATGTTAGATTTTGGGTTTTAGTCCTAGTGTGGTGATGCCCATTGCATACATGTTCATGGGGGTGAAAATACAACACCCTAACTTCTCTGTCACATATGACTTTGCTTCTTTCTTGGCTGAGAGGATACATGAGGGGTTGTCAAAGCTACAGAAAAATGATACCGACACTCAATTCTTTTGGTATTCTATTCTAATGCATATGTTTTTATTCAAGAATTCTGACTTCTTCTCTGAGAAGATGAAATTAAGGCAATCGGTTGATGGAGAAATATTTCCAATACAGATATGGGCTGCAAATTTATCTTGTAATAAGGATAGCACTAGTTATGTGCAATTTGATAATTGTTTTGCTTCCATATTGAGGGCTAGATTGATGGTGAATGTACCTAGGATTCCTGAGGAATTACATTATTTCCTCAGGCTAAAGGGGAGGAAGCTAGAAGTAAAAGTCAACCATAACTGGGGTGACATTATCCCATACCCAGTCAACACTGTTTTGAGGGTATATGGTTTTCAAGGAGCCCCTCATATACTACCATACAATGTGCCACCAAGAGTGGGGTTTACAAAAGTTATGTGGCAGATAGGTTGCATCCGTGACGACAACCTCATAGGGAGGGGTAGGGGAACATTTTTCCCTGATTATACAGTGGTATCTGATTTTGCCTTTTCAAAAGGAGGTTGGGTGCACTTTGAGAAATTGTTTGAGGATTATCATTTGAGATGTGGTCCAAAGCAACAACATGATCCTGAGGGTTTCTTTACCCTTTTTAGACAAAGAATAAAGATTGGCAAGTTTGTGCATGAGTTCAACTTTCCTAAGGACCTGATAAAAAATGAGTTCAACCTAAATAAGCAGGAGTTGAACAAGGAGAAATGGATAGCTTATGATAAGTTATTAGATATTGTGCACAACATGGATCTGAAATATGATCCACTGTTGGAGTTCAGTCCCCACCATAAGAAAATTGATTTTTTGATGGAGAACTTCAAAGAGATTATGGGCACTTTGAGAACCAAAAAAGTAAACTTAGAGCTGAGTCTAGGTGTACAAGAACAAGGTGCCAGACCATTTGAAACAAGGCCAACATACCAGCCTACAGAAAAGTGGCCCATTTACAGGAGAAAAAAGGATAGCAGCAGTGATGAGGAAGAAGTGGACAAAAAAGGGAAGCAAATTATGAAGTTGCCTTCACAACTAGGTCCAAAATTCAAGGTTCCTGGGGCAATTAAGATCATCGATTTAGAGTCATCACTAGAAGATAGTCCCCCATCACCACCATCTGAGCGAAGCCCTAAAAAGAAAAGAACTGATCAACCACATGAGAGTTTGATGGATGAAATTATTGTTACTAATCAGGACATGCAGGTTGGTATGCCTTCCCCTCCTAGGCCAGCTGAATTGGTTTTATCTGATTTAGATATGAAAAGAAAAAGTGTACAAGATGCAAGAATGAAAGAATGCAAGGAGTTTCTAGATGACAATGCATTTGTAAAGACTCCTGTATTCTTGCAATTGGTATGAAGGATGAAGTTTGAATAATGTCAAAATAAATGTAAGGAGAGAAGAGAACTAAGACCTGACAGGTCAGACCAGGAGAATGATGAGGAAGTGAAAGCTGAATTAATGGAAAATTTTAAGAACATCACTCCCGAGGAAGGCATAAAATTGGTGAGTCAGTTTGGTGTATTGATTCTTCCTGAATGGGACATTGCAGATGTAGTGGCCTTTAATGCTATTGTGAAGTCCAAGTATCCCTTGCAATAATCTGAAGAAGTCAAGGCAACACTTCAAGATTTTGCTTTCAGTGAAGAGTATGAAACCTTGGAAATTTGGGCATTGGCCCCACAAGGGAGAAAGCCAAATATTACAGACATTAATACAAATTTCAGAGGGGGATTAATAATAAAGAAAGCTTTAGAGACCTCAACCACTGAGGCCACTAATTTAACTATGAATGTGGCCAAATTGGCCCAAAAGACTGCTAAAAGGGAGGAGGTTGAAAAGAAAAGCCTAATGGAGAAGTATAACCTTTTGATTGAAGAATACAACAAGATGCAATAGAGGAATGTTGAGTTGCAAACTTAGGTGGAAAGGTTCAGGTATAGAAAGATTGGGGAGACATCAAGTGCTCCAGGGACCATTACATTACCTTCCACAGCAGGGTTGGTGCCTCTTGCTTCTCCAATTGTTTCCACTCCAGGGTCTCCCAGTTAGAATCCTGCCTTCACCCCTTTTTTAGAGGAAATTAATGAAGAAACGAAGTGCTCTGTTGATCCTACAAAGAAGCAGCTCTTACAAAGAATTGATGAGTTACAGGCATCTTTGAGGGTAAGTGAGGAGGGATCTCTTTCAAAGCAAAAAGAGATTGTTACTACTGTTTTAAGGAATTTGAATGAAAAGGTTGATAATAAATTACTATCTATATATTATTTATATTCTTTTCTATTAGATACAATAAATAATATTGATAGGGATCAGGAGGTAGTGATACCATTGATTGAAAATTGGATCCCTAGGGCCAGTGAACTGGATGTCATGTATAAGGCCTCAAGGTTTGATACAAACAATAGGCCCCAATCATTAAAGCCTTCTCATGTGTTAGTAAAATCATTGCAAGGTTTTCAGACCTTACCAGATGACTTGAGTAGGAAGATTAGGGAGTTGGTGAAGAATTTCAATGATTGGGGTAAGACATTGTTACCTGATATAATTGATGAGTAGGGGAAAATTAGGTCATTCCAGCAGTGGCAGGGTCAGGCATCTGAGGTCATCAATGATCAAATTAAATTAATTTGTGATGACTCAAATTATGACTTGTTGGTGAGCTATATGGATAAAATCATTAGTACTAGCTCATTTTTGGAATCTTTTGAAAGAGATGCAAATGAGGTAGCAGTAAAATACACACCTTATAATGCAAAGGTGAATGAGGTAATTAATTTTCACTGGCCAACTGATGAAGAATATCAGAGGTGGGTAGACAAATATTTGACTGAGGAGGAATAAAAGAATGAATTACTAACGGGTGGTAAATCAGATGTTGCGGTTACAACGGCCTCCAATTTTTCTTTGATGGCGGTCTTGGCGTGGGTTTCTTGTGGTTTTTTGTTGTTGCCTCAATTTTCCTCAACTGACATGATGAACGGGAATATTCTCCAGGGTGATGGTTGTTGTAACAATTTTTGGAATATCACCAGATGCTTCATTTGGCTGGTGACATGTGTACTTTCTGGCATGATGCTTGTTTTCTCCTTCATTTTCTATAAGAAGGATTTCAAGGCCAGAAGTATGGGTTAGCAAATTAGATAATTTTGGTCAAGTCTAGGAGAAGTTGCTGAGCAAATTGTAAAGTCCGATGGTTTTAGAGAGAAATACAATTTAGGTTCTGAGTTATTCTGTAATCGGTTTTGAATTCATGGGGATTTAATGTTGTATAATAGCACTAGCATTTGAGTTGAAATGATAAATTCAAACTCATGTCTCTCCTCTGTACATGCATATCCAAATTTTGAATAAGATGACTAAGGGTTGTTTCATTCATCTCACTGTTGTGGTGTGTATAATCCTTATTTTAGCTTTAATTCAAGGAATTAATTAAAATGCTTGAATGGGATTATAGGAGGATATATTTTGTATAAGGATTTGATAAGTAGTATTGGGTGAGAATGCATATTGATGAAATTGTAATGCAATATTGTCAAGGATCTTATAAGTTATATGTTATGTATTAAATCTGTCATAAACCTTTAGATGCTTATGAATTTGACTCCTGCAATGGATATATGGCACTGATCTAAGTTGTATTTATTTGTGTAGTTCAATAATTGTTTGTCTTTGCCTAGAGCTTGCTACAAATTGCAAATTAATGACTATATTTTACTATGGATTGTGTTGTAGTTATCTCATGCTCCACATAGTTGATATTATCTGTGAACAACCAATTTTATTCGATATTATCCTATTGTGTTAAGCTATTCAATGGGATTATTTGTTGTGTTAATGTTGTTTATGATATTGGTGCGGAGGTTGTAAACACATTAAGGGATCACCCTCTTGGGTCTTGTAGAGCCCAAAGTGTAGGAGGCTTTTTAAAGTCCTCGTCAGTTGGTCCAGGTCCTTCGAAGCTGCCCTGATTGAATTGGCAATCCTATAGGTAATTAGGAAGACCAACTTGATTACAAAGTAAAACAAACCAAAAACCCTACCTTTAACCCTAAACCCTAAACCATTAACCCTAAACTCTAAACCCTTAAACCCTTCTACCCTCTATCTCTCCCACTCTTAAACTCTAAACTTCTTATATATTCTTTTATAATTTTCATTATTCTTATTTATTTTACACTTACATTTACAAATACACATACATATGCATTTACTATTTTCATTTATTTCTCATGTAGTTTAATAGTTTGATCAATTTCATATTGTATGTGTTGAAGACTTTAGAATTTCAATTACATTAATTTATGGATATGTTGTATCTATAACACTACAAAACCATATGCTCTTTGCATTTACAATTGCATTTAGAAATACACATTTATATACATAGATATAGATTTCTTTAATGATATGTTGCATTTATTGTTCTTAGGAGAGCATCCAAGAATTCGTAGTATTTCTATACTACATTTAAAATACACATACATACATACATACATACATATATATATATATATATATATATATATATATGTGCATGTGTGTGTGTATGTATATCATTTATATCTGTTCAAACAACCCATTAGGTCTCCATTACGGGATAAAAAAAAATTCATAAAATCAGATCTCCCATACATGTTTTGTTGAAACCTAGGTTTGAACCTCTCATTTCACATGCTTTTATTTACAAAACTCTTGAGGACAACAGTTATACCTTCTTTATTTCTTATCCTACACCCTATTCATGCATCCTACAATTACAACAGTATCCATAGGGCTCTTACACAAACTACAGTAATCACAAAAAGTGTAAGAGCCCATTTATATCATGTTTGGACTACAAAACCCTCAAAAACAGGGTAACTAGGTTGTATGCAAAGAAATGAAGCTTTCTAACTCAAATCAATGCCTTAAGCCCTTAAATCAGATTCAAATCAAAGCTAACACATATCTTCACGACCTAGAATTAATTTCACATCAAAGTATGGCTGCATGTGACTGTACAGTGTTGCATAACAGGAAAAATACAAAATTTTTGAATAAAAGCACATATTTTTGAATGTCAAGAGCTTGTATTTTAAATTCTCAACCATCAAGAACCATTACAATGACCGCTTTATGTCTTTTAAAGGCCTTTACACGTCAACCACTGAACAACCACCTCTACAACTGACTTTTTAATCTTTTATGATCACATGAAACATAAAACACACTAATTTCAAGGTTGTTAACATCACTATTGAAATATTTTATTTTTGACCTTTCAAATATTAAAAAGTACATCATTAAATTAATTATGTAATGGCATAAAATTAAAAAATATTTTAAATTAATTATAATCACATAAGTTCAAATATAATTTATCAATAAATTAATATCAAATAGATAATATAATTGCATAACTTATACATTTCAATGTCATTGATCTTCTTATTCATCCAACTCTTTTGTCTCAGACTATCCGGATCCAGACTACATTGTAAGGATTGGTCATACTTCATCATCATCAATAACAATATCAGTTTCAATAATGTCATCATCCACACGGATTCATCTTCTTCATGAACATTAACTCCTAAGCATCATCATCATGATCTAGTTCCTCCCTCTTGACATCTTCACATGTGGATAGTATCAACTAACCGTTGATCCCGGGATCACTTCACACCATTTTCTAGTTATTCGGTATCTTCTTCTTCCACCACATTATACTTTACTGGCCTTCCTCTTGGATCATGTCTAACAACAAATGACCAACCCGGTTTACCTGGAACCTCTGAGTAAAATACCTGCTCACATTGGCTTGGAAGAACATAAGGCTCATTTCCACTCGCTCGATCAACCTTGTATTAACCATGGTAAATCCATTATTATGTTCAATAACAGTTCTCTCATGATCATTTTCATTCAATCATAGCTTGTACCATAGGACGAAGAATAGAATTAATTTGAAAGACTTAAAGTCACACTCAAGTATATCATCCAAAATCCCATAGTAACAATTTTCTGAGACTTCTGGATGTATGTCGCTTCTAGATGAAACATTAAAAGACTGTAGTTATACCAAAATCACAATTTTTCTTCATATCATCCAACATTTTGATTCAAAATTTATGACCATTGCACTACATAGCCTTGTGGTGTTTCACCTGCAATATGTCAAACATGTAAAAATTATTGCAATATCGTCAGTTGATAAACATATTTATTCTTGGCCGAATGTATGCAAATAAAACAATCTCAACATATATATACATCACTATAATTAAAAATAATTAAATAATATGGGTGATTAATATATTTATACGTACCTATTTATCTCTTAAATCATATGCTAAATCAATTTCCCTTTGTGTAACATTGGAATCTCCATTACGATGAGCTTCTTTAACCAATGAAGCCACACCTTCCCATGTTAATGCATGACCGGATTGTTGACATCGCTCAATCCATACCGTCATCCAATCAAGATTGTTGGCGACGTACAAATGTAGTGCATCCCACTCTTGACCAACTGTATAAAAAATTGAAATTCACAAAATCCATGTATAATTAGTTAAATACCACAAAGAGGCACCCACTTATAATTGATGTATATCAAGATTAAAAATTAAATAAGTAAAATATACATAAAAATTATACGTAAAATGTATTCCAATTAATCTCCATGACCATCTTATAATTACCTCTCACTTTCCTCAATCTACCTTTCCCATCGTGTACTCCCTTTGAATGAGCTAATGGAGTTGGGATCCCAAATGCTATATACATGAATCTCGCTACAAACTTAGGAAGATATTCACTAATGTATACCATGGTCTGGTATATCATATATCCCTCCACCATAGAACCCCTCAAGATGTGCTTTTTGTCTAACCAAAGCCTTCAAAAATTTCAAGTTCCTCTCAACTATCCACATTGACCTTGTGTGTATAGGTCCACACAATTCAATCTCCTCAACTTGGTGTATGAGGTAGTGTTCTTGTGCATTGAAAAATGTCGATGGTAGACACTTTTGCATTTCACACATTAGACAAGGAATTTTTGTCTTCCAATAATTTATATCTTCTTTATAGATTTCTTTAGATGACAGCCATCTACAAGTGATTCAAGGTGCAAATATATTAACTATATTTAACAAAACATGAGATATTACATACCAAGTAAACAAATAGAAATTATAAGATGTATACAATGAATTGAAATCAAATATCACTACTTACCTCATGTATTTTCCAAGATCATATATAACTTGTTTGATATTTTTGTCAAAGTTGTCTGGGAGAGATAGAGGTAGAATGTACCTAACAATTATAAAACATCTTTTCATTATTTTTCCAAAAGTAGTAAAAAAAATACACTAAAAAGTACATGCATTATACAAGTGTATATAATATACCAGAATAATTACCTTAATCAAGGCATGCCAATCATGCATTTTCATCTCTGACCCAAATTCACCTTTTCTTTGTTATTATATTGTTTATGTTCGCAACAAATCCTGTGGGAAATTGAATTTTTTGTATGACTTCTTTTATAGCATTGCTTTGCTAATTAAGTACAACCAAGGAAGGGAACTTATATTAATTTGGTCTCCATCACATTTAATTGAATCACATTTTCATCAGATGATTGGTTTCCCCTAATGTCACTACAAATTTTGACAATTTTTTCTTTGTCATGCCTTCCATCTAATATTTTCCATAACGTTTCTATTATATTCTTTCCGATATGCATTGTATTAAACAAATTCACAATTTGTAGCTACTCATAGTAGGGCAATCTACTAAATTGTCTAGGATAACTTTTCGGAAGTTTAACATTAATGCTCACCACCTTCATGGTACAAACACAAATTAACAACGCATAATCATTTTCACTGTAACATGAGTAAACACAACACAATACAAAAATATAATTCAAAACATATCATATATGATAGATAAACAATTTGATCCCATGTATAATCTTTGATGATTAATTTCTATTATATTCCAACTTCCATAGGCGAGGTGTCATTCTTTGTGGTTTTCATGTAGTCTCCCTTTCCCATTGAAAAAGATATTTTTCAAGTAGGGGTTTGATACTTATGATTTCATGGAGGAAAGTGTCATAACACTATCAAACACTGCTTTTCCTAAACCTGTTGAATGATGAGATTTTATTTTGGGACAATAAATTGACATGCAAATTTTCCTTTGTTTGAAAAAAAAACCCTAAGATCATATATAATTGGATTAAATACACTTTTATAATTATATATAATGAATAGATTATTTTAAAAACATGCATGATATCTACTTCATCAAATTAAATATTGTTAA
This sequence comes from Sequoia sempervirens, assembly GCA_007258455.2. Taxonomy (NCBI): domain Eukaryota; kingdom Viridiplantae; phylum Streptophyta; class Pinopsida; order Cupressales; family Cupressaceae; genus Sequoia; species Sequoia sempervirens. The sequence continues at coordinate 1,475 of VDFB02227381.1, read as the reverse complement.
AGTGCAGTTGAACATTATAACATACCACAAAAATGTGTTAGCCCTGAGGCATCATGAATTGTTCATAAAAGCATTGCATGGAATTGAAAATGTCTTTGTCCTATTGGTCTAGAGACGTCATACATAGTGATGCCATTCCATAACTTTAGTAACTCGTTGATAAGAGGCTCGATATATACATTCATATCTTTAAATTGGTACTTACTTAGTTGAATGAACATAAACATTACATAATTATTATAACCATTTTACTGCAATTTATATAAATTAATGTACATGACTATTGAATGAAAAAAATATAAGTCATTATGCAACAAATAAGACCAATGATATGCTACTACGTTAAAGAAAATTGATGTAAACAAATACCTGGAACAATCATTGACAACATTATGTGCTCCCTCTTTATTGACATTCATGGAGGAATGTTATTGTTGATAACAAAAATAGGCCACACTGAGTAAATAGATCTCAGCTCTCCAAATGGATTGACACCGTCCGCTCCCAATGAAAGCCTGAGATTATGAGGTTCTTCTTTAAAGTGTGGCCATTTTTCTTCCATGTCCCTAAATGCAAAACCATCTGCAGGCATTCAAAGAATGTCATCTCCACTTCCATTCTATGCATGGTAATCATGCCAATCTTTTCGCAGACCTAAATAATCAAGCATACGGGAATAATGTAACATAAACTAAGAACCTTGTGAGGCACCTTTGTTAGTTGATCTATTTGATATCTACCGACATGACATTCTCGGCATTTTGTTGGTAAATTTCTATTGTTTATGATATATAATATGATCATTGGTACATGCATCTATTGCTTGATACTCCATTCCGATATGTTTCATAATGGCACATAAATCTCGGTATGAGCGAGGTAAAATATTTGATAGTGGTAACAAAAATTCACCAATCAATCTACAACAAAAAATAATTTGTTAATATAAAGAATATTAATGGTACATATTTCATCCTTTATTTACTAGTGATGAACTAACAACAATTAAAATAAATGAAAAAATATGACATATATTACATACCTTAACATCCGTGAGATTGCTATGTTTGATAAACCATTCATAACCTTCAAGTTCAACAACAACAATACAACAAAGAGAAGATTTTTTTGGGAGCCTTCATAAAGGGTCTTGTATGCCTTCTCAAGTATAGGTAAATCATGAACATCATCAAAGTCATCTTGATCATCATGATCAGCTCTGCCACTAAATATGTCATGGATCAATGTATTCGTACTATCATCTTCAACTATTTTTTCTGGTGCATGATCATCTTCTTCCATAGGATCATTAACTTCATCTTCGATATTCACAGCTCCATGCTCGTCCACTTGCAAAACCACATTCTCTGGGCCATGATAATCCATATCATCTGCCCTAGGGCACCCCACCTTTATAATAATGATAGACACAAATAGACCATGATCATGATCAAGTGATTATATATATATATATA
>VDFB02227380.1:0-20841 GCA_007258455.2 Sequoia sempervirens | reverse complement strand
TAATTATGTAATTAAATAAATTGATTCTCCTAGAGACTTCTAGAATCCAGCTAGTTAGGGTTGTTAGAGTCTATTTAATCTTAGCCATTGATTGAGATTAAATCATGGCCATTGGTTTTCCAATGAGAAAAGTATAAAAGGGGATCAATGGGCAATTGGAGAATACAACAACAAGTAGACTTGCAGTGATAGCAAGTAGAGATACTTGAGAAAGACTTGCAGTGTTAGCAAGTAGTAAATTTGCAGTGAGAGCAAATAGTCTTGCAGTGTTAGCAAGGGCGCAGTGATAGCGTTGGGGATAGCAACTGTGGAATTTCAGCAGGAGAAATTGAGGGAAGAATTTCCGGAGAAGATTATTACCTCACAAGAAGAGCGCAAGCATTTTTGTATTCCTTAATTTGCTGAAGTTTAATATAATTCCTCATCTGCAGTAGTGGTTTTCCCTTCGGGGTTTTTCCACGGACAATTTGTCCAAAAATATTGTGTTCATTATTGTGAATGTTTTCTTCTCTATTCTTGTGAGTTTTTATTGGTGAAGTTGCAGTTGTGTTATTTTTCAATATTTGCTGAGAATTAATTTTCCAGAGTCAAATAATCTATGTATTAGATAGGAGATTAATAATCAGTAACTGCAATAGAATTTTCACAATAATAAGGTAGATTTCATTCTCCGAGCATTATTCACAGCAAAGCGAATTTATATTGTTCATATTTTTCTGCAGTTGTGAGAGATTTCATGGTTTGGATAAGCAAGATGTTCAATAAATTGGATAAAAAAGGTAAACAATTAAAATTTGTCATTTTCAAGACTTATTTTAAATATATGATGCAGAATTAATCAATTTTAATGGTTGCACAATGAACATAATGACTAACCTTGCCAACAGTATCGGCTACCTCAAAAAATTTATAATCAAATATATATTTTATCGACTGATCACTATAAGTCATCTGCAACATAAGAAAGAACATAATAACCATTTATTTGTTTTACCCATTTGTGCTTCTTTTCCTCTTATAGTGGGAAGATACTTCAAATGTTCAGTTGTCAATAATTTGTGCACTAATTTTCTAATACATAGATGAATTAATTTCTAAATTTTTTATTTGATAGATTACACATGTTTATCTTCCTTGCTGTGGCCCTGACTTCCTCACATAGATTGACTGTTTTGTGATCTAAATTCTTAATAAACCCTGTTTGTTCATAAAATTCTTTCAATATTCAATTATACAAATAGCTTTAATACTGGCCAAACAATTTACAACTAAACTCAGGAATACTATAGAAGAAGCTTACACAAGCCATTTTTATAAAACTTTTCATGTGGACAAGCAGTTTTGTGGGGATCTCAAATGAAAAAATAAGCAGCTCAAACACACACTGTCTAGTATCAGAATCTAATGAAAGCTATTGATTAGTGCCTCTCTGTGTGAATTATGTTAGATTGAATTGAGATACCATATCCTGTAACTAGATGTTATTGGGATAAGTTAATGCCACAGGCCATAACTGCTAGAGGCCCTCTCACAGAACATATATAATTATTAAAATCTAGTGGGAAGGGCACTCGGAGGGTATTAATTGCTGGCTTCCAAGGAGGCAAGTGGGGTTTCTCATTTCAATAGACATGTGAAGATTACCATAAAATTTCATAACTCAAATTTTAATTTTATTGTGCATGTTGAAAATCTGTGGACTAGTTTGAAGAAACCTCCTGATTTAGCACTTACAGAGTTCATATTTGTTAAACGTTTACTTTGTGGAATGCACAAAGTGAGATAGAGTGCGATTAAAAAGAAATATGGTAGAATTAGATAAGAGCCTTAGCTACAAATGGTTAGGTATAGTAAAGAAGTTTACACACCAAATAACATCTAAGGTCCTGAAGACAATGGCTGGGAATTCCCATCGGGATTGCATACATAAGCTAACTTACCACTCACAGTTTTTCCAATTAACATTTGAGAAACTTGATTTGGAATTGGAGTATGAATTTGGATCTTAGAATAGAATTAGAAAATTTACACTAGATTTATGTTTTAATAAATAGCCCAAGAGTTGGTGTTTTCAAATTGAAAAAGTTGCATTTCATTTCCTTGATGAGATTTGATTTGATGCTAGCTATGAAGAGCTGAATTGTAGTTATTGGTTGATATTCAATTTAGGTTCCATAAAGTCGGTCATGGATGCCACGCTTATTTTGAGAGATCTCAAGAGTTTTTGGGAGGAATGTTAGACTATTTCCTTTAATTCAAAATATTAGCCTACATGTGCATAGGAAACATGTGACAGAAAAAATGCAGGCAAAGAGGAGAAATACAGATGAAGCTCTGATTTTATTAAAATGACTTGCTTGCCTTTTATACAGCAGAGGTCTGAATCTTATATTCGGAAATAGACTGGACTCTAATCATACCACAAATTAGGGGGTTTATTGACAAAACGAGACTCGACTAATTTCACTAATTTAGCATGTATTAACTGAATCTGCATAATCTCGAGAATCAGTGATGGTAACAAATTATTCCAACACTCCCGTTTTAGCCAAAATCTATCATTGTTATTAACTTTTTATAGTTCTAGTCTTCTCAATCTACCATTTATGTTTGAGATTGGGAGACATTTAGCGAGCATGTCAACAACATGCTTTCAGTGCCACAAAACTTCAGCTCCTCTTCACCACCTTCAGTTTTCTTGCAAATAAAGTGGTGTTAGATTTTTATTTGTTTCATTCTCACATGGAACTTCAGATTTTCTATGCAACTCTGATTATCATAAGTTATGATAGTAGGTGGTGGTGGCTCATATCCTAAATCTTTAAGCAACTTCTTTATTGCTTGTGTTGCTACTTATGTTCAATCTTTGTGAATACAAAGTAACTGTCAGTTACCTATTGCTTCCCAGCTGACACAGCCATTTCCAATCTCAAATCTCTTCTCCTATCAACATCACCCACCCAATCAGCATTACAGTACCCAAGAATTGTAATGGCACAGTTTCCCTATCATAAAGTTCTAGACAACCAGAATCAGTTTTTGAATTCACCATGTGCACATGGCATACATCCTACTTAAGAGAGAGCAGCTTTGTAGGGGAGGAATGGTGATGAAGAGAGCTAATTATTTAAAGCCATCTTTGTTTATAATTAATATACTATGAGGATGATAATCTTTTCCTAATGTTAGTCTAAATTAATTAAATAAATTCATATAATTAGAAAGGAATTAACTTAGATTAAATTAAAAATACGGGAATTGATAATTGAATAATAAATATCATATTAAGATATTAATAACAAAAGCAGAGTGACCCTCCAACAATATAAGAACCAGATTGATTTTTCCTAGGACAAAGTCAACAGATTGGATAGTGCCTTCAATAGCTTGAGTTCCATCATTTATGGAATCATGAATAAAGCAATTTTCAGTACAGTGTCTGGAATGTCAAAGGTAAGAAAAATGAAACATAGAATAAATGCAAACCAAGATGCTGAAATGTCGAATGAAGAAAAGGTTGGTGATGAGGTGGACCCCGGGAGAAATGATCTAGAACTATTAAAAAAGGAATCGGACCTAATTAACTCTCAAAAAGAATAGTTTGGTTTTTTTGTTGTTTCTTTGTTTTGGGGGCCTGTGTGCCTTTCTCTCGTTGGCCTATGTGCCCTATTGTTTCATGTTTTAGATTGTTTCTTATTTTTTGTTGTTTTTCTGGTTGGCCTATAGGTTTGGTTATGGTTTGAACTAGTGGTCAGTTGGCCTGCTTTATTGTTGTTGTTTTGTTTTGTTTAGGAGTAGGGCCCTTTCCTTGCTTTTTAATAAAAAAAAAGAAGAAGAGTGACCTTAGTTATGGGAATAATTGTGAAGAATAGATCTGACGTAGCTTACTAAATTTCACTCACCTGTCTAGAAAATGCTTTGGAACTGTCATAGTCTCTAACTTTTGTATAGTTTGATCCTCTAGTTTTGGGTTTCACACAATGCAGATTCATCATATAATACATGAATCTCTGCTCTTCAATTAATTGGACTCTAATCTCTACTAGCTACTAAAGGTTGGCAGTATTGTAAAGGTTGGCAGTATTGAAAAATACAATGGGGAAGTTGTTGGACCACAAGGTTCAATTCCTCTTAAGAAGAAAAAATGATGCACTCTCAATTTGATGAAAGAGTAGTCTTATTACCAGAAAAAAGACTGAATTTAAGTTTGTGTTTTGCATTGGTTTGTGGGGTGCGCCTGGCTTCTGCAGTAGTGCAATACAGAAGCGACGCGCGAAGAACCTGATAGCAAGCTACCGTTTGATCCTTCCCCCTTAAGAAATTAATTTAATATCGTGTGATTCATTGAACCACGTATCAGATATTAAACTGATAAGAACAGATACTACACTTGATCTTAGCCAAAAGGCCGAGAAAGGTATGATTTTCGACTTCACTTCCTCCTCAATTTGTATCAGCCCTCTCTTCACTTCACTCTGCCCCGCCTAGATGTGGGATAAATATGCCTCTACAAATTCTGCAACTCTTTTCCGTCTGAAGAATCATTTCAACCCTCTTACTCTGCCTTTCCTTCTCCTTACAGGAAGCTCTAGACGTTCTTCCTTTGAACTTTAGGAAGAGGGTATCCCATGAAAGGAAAATGTTGGACAGACAAAGCTAAATATTTGAAGGACATCTTTGAATCAATAAGTTTGATGAATAATTTACATGCCTGAAAAGATCAACCATTAAATTTAGCCCCTGCAAGTTTCACTCAACAAATACAAGGCATGGTTACATGTTTAAGTGGATAGATTTCCCAAGGCTTCAGTAAATTGGGATAAATTATTTTAAAATCCCTTAGAATTTATTTATTTTCCATGCATTCCTATTGATGGTCATAAATGCATATTTTTTAGGTTTTTGAAACATACCGAATTTCAAACTCTCACTTGAGGAAAAATGTTCTTTTGACAGATAAATATTATATCAGTTCCCCTCCCAATTATAAATGACAGCTACTCAAGAATTACAATGGCACAATTTTCTTATAATAATGTTCTACACAAACATGATCAGTTCATGCAATTCACTGTGTGCACATGGTATACACCCTACCTAGTAGAGAACAACTTTGTAGAGGGGAATTAACATATATTGTTTATTCTATTAATTACTATTTTTTTAATTATATAGTCGGATGGATTTAATTCTCCGAGCATTATTCACAGTGATCAAATTTATATTTCATATTTTTCTGCAATCGCGAGAGATTTCATAGTTTTGGTAAACAAGATGTCCACTAAGTTGTCTAAAAAAGGTAAACAATTAAAATTTGTCATTTTCAAGACATTTAAATAAAAAACGTAGAATTAATAATTTTAATGGTTGCACAATGAACTTGATGATTAATCTTGCCAACAGTCATTGCCAAAAAAATCTACAACATAAAAAGGAACATAACCATTTATTTGTTTCACTCATTTGTGAAACATAATTTTAATTTTTCTTAGGTTCATCTCTTAATAGTGGGAAGATACTTTACTTTAAATGTTTTTTCGGGTCAATTTTCTCATACATTGATGAATCAATTTTTCATTTGATAGATTACATGTATATCTTCATTGTTGTGGCCTTCAAACATTTATTTTGTGCCTTTTGATGGCATAGTTCTTCTTGTAGTTGGGGATTATGAGGATATTTATGAGGATGCTTTAACTAATGAAATGGCTAGTGAGGAGACAAATGTTTGGTGGGGGGAGGAAGTGTAAAAACCCCATTTCGAACACAACATTTTTTTTTATATATATAAACAATGCACAACTACCAACTTAACTAACCAAATATATTCCATGTAAAATAGAAGTGTTAATTTCAATAGCTTTGCATTCACCTTGGTGGTGTCAAAAACCAACACCACTACTTATATGCTTACACTCAAACCTATGGTAAGGTCCCAAGGACAAGGTCTTTCCTAGACCTACAACCTAAGCCTCGAGGGTTCATGATGACCTTACCTACGTATCCCCTCGTGGGAATTAGAGGCTTCATAGTTCACCCCACATGTAAGCTATCAACTTAATCAATTATAATATAATGATAATAACTTAGCCATCAAGTGTTGGGTCCATACTAAAAATTACCAAGCAACAGTGTACAAACATTCACAATATTCACAAGGGGCATATCATACCATAATCCCAAAGATCATACACAATGTAAGTCACAAGCATACCTCCATTTACACGAGTTAAATAGCTCATACACATCACTAGTATAACAGTGACTAGATCATACACAAATCATAAGTATAATGGTGATTAAATCATGTACATCACAAGTACAACAATGATTGTCTCATACACATATCACATTTACATTAGTGACTGGCTCCAACATATATCACAAATATGCAGTGACAAGTTCTAACATACATCACATATATGTACTAATGAGCTCCACCATACATCTTGAATACACAATAATGAGCTCCAACATACATCACAAATACCTAGTGACGAGCTCCAACATACATCACATACATAGTGACATGCTCCAACATGCTTCACATACACATAGTGACAAGCTCCAACTTACATCACATTCACAATGGTTGATTAAGACATCACAATGGCTACACATGTCCATAATGCATCCCAGATAGAAAGAATATCAGTACATTATGCACTACATTGTGGGTCATATACTTTCTTTTGGTCTTCTGGTCCATTGGACCAATGGGAAGAGGATTCAGTGCATCACATGCTACACCGCGAGTCTGTCCTTAACCCCACAAGGCTAAGTATATAGTTTGACAATTGGGAACGGGATTCAGTGTATCCCATACTACACCATGGGTTTTTCCACCATCCCAAGGGTTTCCCCAAGTAGTGAACCCACCAAACCTAGTGGATTATGACTTCAATCACCTATAGGCTATCGACAACAAGTCTATCCACCTAGGAAGAAGTAGCTCTTGACATATATGACCTTGCAACCTTAGTGATATTGCCAACTATCTTCTTTTCAATCCCAGGTAACACTTGGCATCAGTCACTTCCATGCTTATTAGTGAAAGCCAGTGAACCCTATCAATACGTGGTTAGCTCTAGATTACCGTTACTCGCACCAATGGGTCCCTACCCATTCAACTACTACAACTATATCATAATTAGGGTAGCTCACTACCTACACCTCTGTGAACTAGGTGAATTATGACTAATCCCTAGTAGTAGCCCAGACATCAATCATTGACATAGTCCAATGACTACCTGTCACTGCTCAAAAATCTCAAAGGTTCACTCTTGGGTGGGTCATACATAACATGAATCACAATCACAATCAATAGATACACGAGCCTATGCATAAAGACCTCTAGATATGGATTTGAATTGCACAAATGTACATAAGAGATACATGGAACCAACACGAGATGGAATTTTCCCAACATATACATATAGTCAAATACCCATTATAAAGTATTTAAGTCCCTTACTTCATTCTATTTAATAGAAACTTGTTATGTATTAAATATAAGATTAAATTCCCTTAACTTGATCATGCCCATTCAATACCCATTTTAGCCTCAAACCGAGGCTTATGGAGGAGGAAAGGTCAAACCATGTAGGAACAATCCCAACATTTAGGAGTTGTCCCCCCTAAAGCCTCCCCCTATGGACTTAAGGCCACAAAGACATCCTTTGCCTAGGGACCGCCTACGTTTCCACTTCCAAACAAATCAAAGTCACGCGTAGTTCTCCTCACCACATCTCTCAAAGGATTCCCACCCATTGTTTCCCCATTTAGCAAACCTATACCATGACAGTCTCATCAATGTATGCAAAATTCTCAATTTAAATCGCATCATAGATATTATTCCTAACTCAATGCAAGCATAACACATTAATAATATTACCATTAATATCCTTGATGTTCTAATTTGTTTACCTTATGGTGCAACCCCATATTCTGGTAATACTCTAGTTCATAGATTAGGTAATTTATTTATACTAAGTATGACCATGATGGTCAACAACAAGGTCTCAAGAGATGTTAGATAACATGATCTCATAGGTTATGTCTTAACTTAATCTCACTGAAATCCTCAAATTAGATGACAATCATCTTCCATTTGGTATGTACTCATATGTTTTTACATTACCACCCTTGAACCCTTCTCTGAAGTCCTATGATATTTCCCATATGGGGGTTCTTATACTTAAGATATCAATATAGATAGTTATGGTACCACTAAGTAAAGTCACCCTTACAATATTATTCAACCAAGAGCCAAGGCACATATTGTGTTTATCTAATTCTTGGTTCATCTTATAGGGTCATCTTGCAAATAAGGATTTGATCTAGAATTATTTTCCACCTTATATCTCTTAAAGTTCAAACATAAAGTCATTCAAATAGTTAACCCCTAATTATAGTTATTTTTCCCAAGGTTAGGTTGACTGCTTAACAAGAAATGCTCTTTGTTTGTAGAAATCATACTTATCACTAGACCAATACACTATGCCATAGTGGATACATAAACATGAAGTTACATTATTGTAATAAAAATACCACATCCAAAAGTTGTATTCTTTATACTCTAATGCAAAGTCATGTAAGGTTTTATTTGGTTAACCCCGAAGGATGGACAACACCCCTTAGGCATAACATTTAGAGTTGGGATCTCTTAATAATCTAACTAAGCATACCTCTAATGTACTAGAAGGTATCATTTACAATATGGCACCCTTCAATCTCAACCCATTCACCAAGGATGTACCAAGATGAAGGCAAGGTCGTCAAGCTTATACCAATGTTATGATCTTAATAACGAAGTATAAATTTTACATTTTTTACATGATGGTTTGTCAATATCCACGAGTTTAAAGTTTGAAATTTGATTTAGAGTTCCTTGATGGTGCATAATAATTTTATCATTTTTGACATTTATACATTAGTAATAGCGAGCCTAAAATAAACATGAGTGGTAACCTTGAATTACCATCATAGTGTGCTATGTTTATAATACTATATTCAACTCTCCAATATATCTTGAAATCAATAATGGCATATTAATGTCTCACTGTTTTATGATTATTATGACTTTAATTAGAAGCCATCCTAAGTAATCTCTACTCATATAAAATATACCCAAATTAGTTACCAACATTGCTAGAATCAAATTCATTTAATTGGAGCTAATGGTTATGTAAATTTTCAAGCTACTATTATCATACTACATCTAATGGGATTCTCTGGCTAACTTTTTAGTTTTTCTTTCATGATGTGCAGTCTTAACTAACATTCTCAAACATCCTCAAGAATTCATCACTATTTTACATTTCAAACTTAGAGAAACATTGACCTTTCATTTGGTTTTGTTGAGACACGAATAAATGTTTAGTTTCATTTCAAGGAACCCAAAGTATAGGAAACCCTTCCTACCTAATTTGTAAGTACAAAAATGCTTAGAACCCACATACTTGAACTTTTGGTTTCACATGGCCATTATGAATGAGTTGCATAGATGTCCTTTAAACATGGTAGTCAATCTATTCTATTCAATAGGAGAGTGAAATATGTGTAAGACATTTTACACAATGAGAATGGAGTGAAAATGTATAAATAAAATATCTACTTAGCTTTTTCAAAGGATTATTCTACTTATACCACTCCAGTAATTCCCCAAGTATTCCCAATTTCTTCAAATCTTCTCTCACGAGCTCTTACTGGAACTCTAGTGTAGGTAGGGAGGATGTTGTCAAAGCTAGAGAAAATGAGCTCCTCACCAGCCAATTGCATTTTCCTAAAGGTTTCTACAACCTTTTCAACAAAAACATTTTCAGAAGTATCCTGCAATCTTTTCATTTCATGAGACTATGTTGTGCCTCCATACTCCCACACCATAGTAAGATCTAGCGAAATCTCCTTCCAAGACTTTGTGATCTTCCTGCATTCTCCTCTATTAACTTTCCCACCCCTTCAACTCCTCTTTGTACGCGCCATCTCTACTTGAATGCCTCTCTATCCTCCATTTTCTCCTCTACTACATAGCCTCCAATTCCTCTATACTCTCTTTCTCCTCTGTGTGTTCCACCATTCTCTATAGTCTTCTCCTATTGACCTTTGTTGCTCATGTATCTCTTTTCTTCTTGAACCAAGCCCATCCTTTGCATTTCTTTTCCTCCTATTTTCACACAATTTTTTGTTTTTCCATCCATTTTCCCTCTGCGTTCCCTCTCCATCCCTGTCTAGCCTCCTCGTTGCATAGTTTTCCAAATCTATGTGTGTATCCATAATGGAGGGGTCATGAGAGGTCTAAAATATTCTATGTCGTTCTTATGCACACACTCTCTCCCTCTTTTTTTTTTTCCCTTTGAACCAATCTAGAATGTCCCATTATGGGAGTTGTAAGGGTTAAAAAATTTCTAAAGGCCTCTTATTTTCTACGCAACCTACCATTGGACAGCTCCAAGGCATGGATGTCATACCTTAATTAATGCACACCATTCTTATAAAATCACCTCTAGGTGGGTGTATAGAGATGGGTAGCCAATTTGTGGCCACTTTCAATTTTTTTTTTTGAAAATTCATAATGCAATTGCGTTATAATGTGAGTGCATTATAATACACTTGCATTATGGCTTGGTGTGTCGAGCATGAGGCTCGGCCACAATGAGCCCATAACGTGAGGAGCGCGTTATAACATGCTCGTGTTATGGCTTGGTGTGTCAAGCTTGAGGCTCAACCACAATGAGCCCATAACATGAGTGTGTTATAATGCGCTCACGTTATGACATGTTAAAAGCAAAAAAAAAAATTAAACTCATTCATTCTTCATTTTGACTGTGTTTTCTGTTGTGCCCACAACCAAAACCCCCATTTTTTGTGCTCGTGTTCTAGGAGGAGGTATTTTGCAAAAATCTTCACCAACGGTTGCAATTTCTTCGTAAGGATGGTGCCATGACGAGGAGGAGGTGTGAGAGGCAAGGATTATTTTCTTTTTGTTTTGAATTTGTTAGTTTTAGGTTGTATTTGATATATATTTTTTTGAATTTGTAGGAGATGCAAATCAACCTACAAACCCTCAAAATCCTCAACAAGAAGAGCAACCAAATCCTCAAGAAAAAATTCCTCAACAAGAAAATCAATCTCAACGACAACCTTCTCCACCAATCACTCAACACCCTCCTTGCACTCAACAAAATTTAATGAGTGCAATTGGGAACAACAAAAAACAAATTAAGGATTTAATCAGTAGGTTGAGTGATCCAAATGGTTCAACCACAAAAAGAATGACCCTAGCAAGTTCATTGAAAGATATGCTAAAAAATGTATATTCAATTAGCAAACAAATAACTAGATGGCAAGATAGGAGGTAGAGGGCTAGGGCTTATTATGAAGATAAACTATCATATAAAGATGTAAAGGATTTTAAAATAAAAAAAGGTGATTTGTGCTCATTATTCACTGACCCACACACAAATCAAAATCTTACCCTCAATGCGAAGAGGCTTCCTATTCATTGGTGCCACCACCAATAGATTAGGAACTATTTTTATGATAGGTGGTACATGGTCTTTGATTACCCACTGTGCAACAATTGTGAAGTCCCACAATATTTTCTTAGGAAACTATACAATGAGTTCATATTGAACAAAATCCCAAATTATTTTGATATGAGAGACTTCTAGGGGAGAGGTGGGGGGTCGGCTCAGGATAGATCGGGTGCACAACCAGATCCTATGCGGCAAGGGAGACAATCTCTTGCTAGGCCATCTTGTGAGCACATTGTTATGCCTTCCATCACAAAGGAGAGTGCTGACATAGAGACATTGTAGGCGATCAATACTTTGACCCAGAGTGTCATCCATCATACTAGCCCTATTCTATAGTGCCATCTAGGGGAGTCTTCGAGTGGTGGCCTTCCAACCCATGTGTGTCAATCTTGCAAGGTGACTTTTTCATATGACCCCACCGACACTCAGGAGGCTGCTACATAGGATTCGTATGCAGCTATGGAGATGGAGAGGGCAATTGCCATTTTGCATGAGGCATATGGCATTGATAGTCAGGTAAAATTTAACATGTTCATTGAATTTAATTTATTAAATTTTTATTTTTAAATGCAAGATTAACTAATTTAGTTTTATGATTTTAATAAAATTACAGGGTCACAGTGTTGAGATTGGATACACCGGCCCTACACCTACTTATTTTTGCAGTACACCTATTGGTGGAGTATGTAACTAGTAAACAATTATAAATTTATTACATGTTAATAGCATTGTTTTATGAATGGTATTTTAATATGTGATTTTGGATGTTGAACACCTCCCAGTGCCAGTGGATTTACTCAAACCTACACATAGGTAATAGAATAAAGAGTTTAACTAATGAATTGTACTTAATAGATTTGTGTAGTTTATATTCATATCGTTGATTACGTTGCATTGCACATCATCCAAACTCAAAGCATTACTTCACATTCCATAACTAATAACTAGATGTTGATAGATGACAAAATTTCAACTACAATATAGTTGTTTAGAATGTTAACATAAGTAGTGATGCAATTACTTCACATAGCATAAGTAATAAGTCTAGGAGTAGCTTCCAATTGCATTTTCTTGTCATGGCATTCCATGAGACCACTTTTTACTGCTCGACATCTTTTCTAACAGTTCACCGCCTTGTCTATGCTATGGATGCTTGGAAGGAATATATAAAACAATAATAGTAAGCAATAGCATAGACAAGGCAATGAGTTTTTTGAAAAATTTCCTCAAAGAAATGTGGTCCATCACCATGAGACCCAAATTATTTGATGCACTTTTTCAAACACCTCACTGACTTTTCTATGCTACCACATTTTCCATACATGTCTACCAAAGTATTTTATCAAACACTTCATTTCCTCACTACTATGACTAAAAGCTTAAAAAAGGTGTTTTCCAACAAATTGATGCAATGCAGGGCAGCCAAATAACTTAACTTCATCATTCAAAAGGATTCAATCCACTTTGCAACTCACAAACTCAATTCTTCCTTTGTTTTCAAACTTCTACCTAGTCTTGCTAGTAGGTCAGCCAACCCACTTCTCCTATCAAAACTTTCAATTTTCTCAAACAATCTTGTCAACAAATCCCCAAATCAGGCACCCATCATGGCCTACTTTCACATATCAAAAACTCAATACCAACTCCTTTGGATCAATGATATTTTATTAGTTTTCTCCTTCAATCTCTCCAACAACTTACATCGATGGATCATATAATTTTTAAACATTTCTCAACCTTTCCAACTTCCTACAACAACTCAATAACCTCTACAACTACTTTGACCCTTGGCTTTCCATGCCTTTATGCCTTTTTTGCATTTTTACAACATTTGAAGTTGACAACTTTGTCAATATTTTGCAATTTTGCACTTTATGCCTAAATTAACTAAGACTATTACAACCTCCAAAATGGCTATTTAAGCCTTATTACATCATCAAAACACCTTAACCAATTCAAACTCCTAAATTTTCCTCATGGAGGCATGTGCTTGCAAAGGTGCACCTACGCGACAAACTATGGATGCTTGGAAAAAAATATTTCAAAGCATAATAGTAAGCAATAGCATAGACAGGGCAATTAGTAGTTTGAAAAATGCCTCAAAGAAATGCAGTCTCATGGTGATGGAATTCCATTCCATCACCATGAGACCACATTTCTTTGAGGCATTTCTTCAAACAACTCACCACCTTTTCTATGATACAACATTTTCCATACATGTGTATCAAAAGCATTTTATCAAACTACTTGCTTCCTTGCTGCTATGGCGAAAAGCCTAAAATAGGCGCTTTCCAACAAACTATGGATGCTTGGAAAAATATCTATCAAAGCATAATAGTAAGCAATAATACCATAGAGAAGACAATGAACTTTCTGAAAAAATGCCTAAAAGAAATGCGGTCTTATGGTGATGGAATTCCATGACATGCATTTGTTTGTAATGGCATTCCATCACCATTAGACCCCATTTCTTTGAGGCATTTTTCCAAATAGTTTACTGCCTTCTCTATGCCACCACAATTATCTTACATGTCTACAAAATCATTTGATCAAACAGTTCATCGGCTTGCTGCTATGGGTAAAATCCTAAAAACACATCCTTTCGAACAAGATATGGATAGGGCAAATAGTAAGCATGATAATCAGAAATATATAGTTTGATAAGTACTCAAAATTTTGTTCATTATCTCATACATTATAAGTCATGACGTGGATCACTATTGTAGTTTTTGTGATTAAAATTATTGTTTTTTAATTTTTAGATGTTGCAAGTCGAAACACCTTTGAATGTGACGAGGGCAACGAAGATCGACGTTTCATCTGCTATACAATCCTTGATGGCTTTGATAGGGGAGGTATGAGGAAAATTAGTAAATTTCAATTTACATTCATTGATATAGATGTTCATGAAAAATAAAACCATTATTGATTCATAGTTTAATTTCTATTTGGATTGTTTATACAGGGCTTGAGCACACCTCAGCATGTGCATGTGAATATTTCCTTCATGGAGAGTGATCATGAGATGGCGGTAAGTTATTATTTTGTTAAATATATCATTTTTTATAATGTAATTTCTATATATTAATGTCTTTACTTCTTATTGTAATAGTTAAAAATTCACCATGAACTAAACACTAGGAGGATCAGCAGGAGTACTCCTCGAGTGCAACACAAATGAGTGACAGACCTATCATCATCTGATCGACAAGCAAAGGGAAAGAATTTATTTACAAAGCATGGAGAGCAATGATTTTTGATTCTAGAGCCCTTTGTTGTATGCCTACATGGCAGTTTTGTACATATTTTGTATTGGATATATTTGACATTAAATGCCTATATGGCATTCTCATAAACCTATATGGCTATTTTTTACCTATATTTCATACTTATATCGACATATATTGATGTATGCCTACATGGATATTTGGTTAATACAAATATTTTTTTATCGATGGCGTCCATATTTGCATTCTAAATTAATGGTTTAATAGATATGAATTATGTGTATTCAAGTGTATACTTTACAACTTATGTGTATACTTTGTGACTTACGTGTTTTCTTGTCTATACCTTGTATTTGTGCATATACTTTGTATTAATTTGTGTATACTATGTATTTGTGTGTATACTTCAAGGCTTATGTGTTTTTGAGTACTTGTGCTTCCCTTATTCACATGTACATGCTTGACTTATTCACGTGTATACTTATTAATTGGTTAGCACTAGCATTGATCATTGTTGTCCTTCATGGTTTGTCTTGAATATTAATTGATTGATGCTAAACAAATTTATCTAAAAGAAAAAAACACATTTTCAATTGGTATTCCATGAAATGATTCATAAAAAGATTCCAATATATTTAATCCTTTGATTGGAACAACTCAATTAAGCAAAGGATACAAAATATTCACAACACTTGCAAAACATAATATTTAGAGTAGATGAAGTAATTAACTTCTTGACACATTATCATACAAAAAATTATCTTCAATAGTCTTTAAACATTTTCACAACATAATCTTGATAGTGCAAAATGAATTGTTATGTTCTTGATGTGTCACCATATAAACACGTCGAAAGATTTATATGTCAACTTTTTGCAATATTATTTCTTGTATACGAAATAGACTCGAGAGAAAGCAAGTTATAATTTATAATACAAATAAGAAATGGACTCAACGTTGTCCTAGACCCCCGAATAGGTCTATTTAACAAAACAACACACTCTCAATCACTCTTCCAATTGAAAAAAACCATTGGGCAACATTTACCAGTCTGCAAATCCACAAAATCCACAATTTTTAGGGCGTGATTGGCCCTCTAACCCCACTATCCTATAAACCCTCACTTTTCTCAAATTTCACTAAGGTTTATTGAAAACCCCATATCCAAATGTCATACAAACTCAACAAACTCAAAACCTCTTCCAACACTCTTCATTCTACTTGCACAAACTTAATTGACCACCAAATTATGTTTTCCTTTGACTTTACCCACTTTTACTCCCTCAAACCTCTCTTTTCCATTCAAAACCCCTCGATTCCCAATTAGGGCATCATGCCATAATATACTTTTGAAATCTCTTGTCCTTGCAGGCCATTTGAACACATCAAACTCCACAACCTCACCCTATTTCCAACCTATTCTAACTTATTCTCAAGCAATTTCTTCTTTTCACCTTGTCTAGCCTTGCTTTTAAGGTCTAAATTTTGAATTTTAAACAGAGGCAGCGTTAGTAATCTCTTCCAATTCCTTTACCAATGCTATTTTCTTATTCCTATTTACATAATTGACTCAAATGACCCCACACTAACTCAAAAATAAAAACAAGATATAAAATGGCCTATCATGGCCTTATTTGACATTATAATAACTAAAACTGCTGAACTAGACCTTCTTCATCAAATGAAGGAAGAAGGTGCTCTGCACCAATGATCATACGCTTTTTGAGTGGAATACTTTGACTTCTCAACCATCATGTGTATGTTTCTCTTTTCCAATGTTTTGCATGCCATCATAAGGGATCAAGCCAGTTGAATGTAGCTCAAAGCAATTCTGTGTGTTTGGGTGTGAAAGAGGACCATGCTTAGCATAAACCTACCTATCGAGACACATTGAAATAGTTTTTTTGGTCGCACGAATTTCAAAACAAAAGTTGCACCACTTTGTAACTTTACACTACTTCTATTTGAAACTTTTTCCATCAAGTGAAAACTAGACACCACAAGAAAATGACTCTGAGATAAGAAAAACTGAGAGAGGTTATTGTAGAGGATCTCAACGTGATCCTATAGGCTCAAATGAAGAGTTTGTTAGTGTCATAGTTTTCAAGTAATATCCCGCCAAAGTTTGTTTCCCTTTTGCACTTTGGATCCTAACGGATCGATTTGGTTGAACATAGCTCAGAGTGATTCTGTTTGTTTGGGTGTGAAAGAGGACCATGCCTAGCTTAAACATACCTATTCAGATGTGTTGGAATAGTCTGTTTGGTCACACTAGTTACAAAATGAAAGTTGCATCACTTTGCAACTTTGCACTGCTTGTATTTGATGTTTTTTCCATCAAGTGAAAATCCGCCGCCATGGGAAAACCACTCCAAGATAGAAAAAATTGAGAGAGGATTTTGTAGAAGGGCCCAATGTGATCTCATAGGCTTAGACAAAGATTTTGTAAGCATCACGATTTCTGAGTAATTCCCTATCAAAGATTGCTGCCCTTTTGCACTTTGGTCATTTTTGTGCACATGTTCCAAGATAGTCACTATTGATTTTGAAGTATGTGTTGTAACTCAATAATGGCTATCTAGATCAATCATTTATTTGTGAAGTCATTTGAGAAGTTTGTGAGAAGAATTCTAAAACTAGGGTCTGTTGACCTACTAGACAAGGTAGAGTGAAGGGTTAAAATTGAAGAGATAGAGAGTTGTTGGTTGAAACTTTGTTTGAAACTCATTCATTTGAGGTTTTGTGAAGATTTACATGCCCCTTGCTTACTGATGCAAGAGCATCTACCAAGATCCACAAACCATCAAGGTACTTTTGACCCAAACTTAACATGAGAAGATCAAATTAAACAAACATTATTCTTTTTCTCAACTTTCATGAAAAATTCGCTTATCCATTCACCAAAATTCCACTTTTCCCATTAGACACTATAAGGAAACGAACAAGCCAAGCACTTCACCAGTATTTCATGTCATTATCAAATTCAACCAATTACTCATCATTTCAACTTGTTTCAATGAGGGAATAAGACTACAAACCATTGAGTCTGCTTCTAACCATTCACCAAACACCCAAGACACTATAAACAACATATTCTTGATTGAAATAAATAAGATACACTTACAAACCACTGGCCATCAAAATTACCAAATTGCACCAAAAATCCACCTTACTCAAAACATCAAATATTCAAGATTAAAGTATGAACCTTTACCAAACCATAGATACATATTTAAATACATTATCTTGGCAGTTTCAATACACATTCAAACTCTAAAAACTTTGTCTACTCAGATTACCACTTTTTAGCAATCAAAACATCATTTTACACATTGTGTAAACCTTGCTCAAAACACTCAAAACACCAAGTTAGCTTCCTAGACCTTATCCAAGCATTGAGACATGTTTTCCAACACCTTTTAGACAGGTTTCAATCATAAAGAATCATTCAAATCACTATTTACACATATTTACCCATTTTAGCTATCAAGGCATCAAATTGCAAGTAGGTTTACAAACCTTGAATAGGGCGTCACTTCTTATTGAGATCCTTTCAAACTTGGAATGGAAGATTTTTAGCAACCCATTTTAGCCAATATTAACATATCCAAAAATTAGATATACCTGTTTTGGAAAATATGTGTAAACCAATAGCCTACCCATTGGAATATGCTTCAAATTAGCTCAAATTTACAAATGGACTACCAATGAATCAACTCCAAAACCCCATATGAATTCAAAAAATATTTTATCATGTGTCAAAACTTAGGATTCACCATTATTTAGGGTCTTAAAGGCCCAATTAAACACTCAACAATAGAAACCTTGTTTTTAGGCTTAAACCATGCAAAAATAATGAGGGTTTGATAGAAAACACCATTGAAAACCTTAAAAATCTTATCCATTGCTCAAAAAATGTTTAGATATGTTTGAATATGCATTCTAAACCTCCTTCCATCCTTGAACACTTTGTTTTCCTCAAAACACCACTTGGAGCCACACTTTTCACTTGGAAATTCATCATAAAACCCTATAGCAACAACTCCACCTTTGTTTCTTGAATTCCCCTACACAAATAAACACACACACACACACCTAAAAAAAACTAATACTAACCTACTCCACTGATCTAAACTATCAAATTCGGTGGAGTAGTCATTATTGGTTATCTAGACTCTCAAAACCCCAATCTTGAGGGTTTACTGACCGAGTTGAGAAAAAATAATTCAAACTAATGATAAACTCAATGGATACCATCCTAAATAGATTCAAATGAAATATAATTCACTATTATACCTTAAACAACAAGATTCAAGGCCTTAAACTACTATACAGGCCATACAAGTTAATGAACAACTAGAAAAACTTAGAAAATCACTAAAACAGGGACTTTATTGATTGTAAATCTTCAAAAATACAAAAGATCTTTGTTTTGCTCGACCTTAAATTATTTATATAGATGTTTCCAAACTAATAAATTCCTTTTCAACTTCCTTCATCGACCTATCCCTCTAATTTCCCACAAAAAGACTCTTCAACTTCTGATTTTTTTTCCTTTTCTTGCCTTTTTGATAATTTTTACTTACAACTTTTGCACTTTTAGCATTTTTTTTTTGCAAATTCAATTGCCTCACCTCCTCGTGACCTAATAAACATTCAAATACATTTAAATATGTCTTCACATGACCTTTTACATACATTTTACATTTGAAAAATCAATTTTTTGAAATTTTGCTTTTTGTAGGCATTTTGTGAGCAAGGTGCTCTTGCACCACTTACATGTTCAAATTCAAAAACACATAATTACAATATATCATAGGTGCTCATTATGAGGTTAACTTCAATTGAGTAACTTGAGAATCCCTCGCCAAGTTTCACACGCTCTTTTATAATGGCTTCAAATCAGAATTGGGATTTTTCAAGATCATCAAAATAAGGATGTTGCATTGCTTTTTTGGCTGAGATTCTCTTTGATGGCTCATAAATCAAAATTTTCTACAATGAGAGACCAATAAATTTTTAGTAGTTTACTCACAAATACACAAATTCAAAGAGAAAAAGAAAGAGCATCCAAAATAGAAATGAAATGAAAATAGACGGAAGACACTTACAATTAGGCATGCCAGTCTCTCAACTTAGTCACTCCTGGTCATACATCTTTAGTGGGAGTTCCAAGATACCTATTGCAAACAATACATCTCATGAATAGAGTAAGTTGAAATTTGAGATGCTCTTATAATGTCTACATCATAGTTGCTCATTGTTAGGTTAACTTCAAATGAATAACTTGAAATTCCCTCACCAAGATTTGCACACACTTTTGTAATGGCTTAAAATCTTGATTGAGATTTTTCAAGATCATCAAAATAAGGATGTTGCATTTCTTTTTTGGATGACATTCTCTTGGATGTCTTATAAATCTACATTTTCTAGAAGGGGACACCAATTTATTTGTAGTAGGTTACTTACAAATAGGAAAAGTAAAAGAAGATGATAGCATTGCCATCAAACAAATTAATGTGCATACAAGTATAAATTAATAAGAACTGATGTGCATACTTACAAATTAATCCAATGAACCATCTAGGTCTGCTCTACTCTTTATTGTGTCAAGTATTGTCTCATGATTAGACTCACAAACCTTCCACAAGACCTTGTTCAAAGGTCTACCCCCATATTTGGTCAAATGAACATTGGATGCCATGTCAAGGTTTGAGTAATGAAGAATCTTACGATGTATGTCAAAATCCTAAATTAACCACTGTTTAACACTAGATTATGTGGGTACCTTCTAAGCCACATTCCAGTAACAACAACCAAGCCTCTAGGGTATTCGATGTTTTCTCCATCTATAACTAGGGCCTCCAATTTCTTTTTGGCCTTAACACAATAACACAAGTAATAGTCCATTCACTCTTCGTTGTCTTCATCTGCAATAACTGCATAAACTTTCCCTACATTGATATGTGCAACAAATCTCTTGAAATTAGTGAACATTATGAATACACTACAAAGTAATATAACAATATGGAATTTCAAAAACTATGCAAGTAGATATATTAAATCTGGTTGAACTA
>VDFB02227379.1:0-10678 GCA_007258455.2 Sequoia sempervirens | reverse complement strand
GAATCCTCCATCCTTCCATCTTCCCAACTTGAAGAGTCTCTCCAACACTCTGTTATCCTTCCATCCACACAAGATGCATCATGCCAAGAGTCTAATCCAAAGCATGCTAACATATCCCCTTCTCCAGATCAAGATCCTACCATCTTATCTAGTTCACCTCAAGATTGCAGTCCTCCATCTGTTCCACCCCATGATCCCCTTGTCTCCACCAATCCATCTTCATCCCCATTGCATGAGCCTGCTACCACAAATCCAGATCCTATCATATCCCCTAATCCCTCTCCTGATATCACCTATCCACATGCTGCTATCCCACCATCTCCCTCTCATGATCCCCCATCATCGCCTAGAACTGTTATACCTACACCACTTGCATATCCCCTTGGTACTCTCACATTCTTCCATGGTGGCCTCCTCGCAGAAGAAAAGTATAGTGTATTTACCGCCCATCATCCTCCACCTAAAAATGGATTCACATCATGTTTTATGAATAACACAAATACTATCATGGATCGCATGCTCAAGAAAATGAACTATCAAGGAAAAGGTCTAGGCCTTCATGAGCAAGGTATGTTAGAGCCCATCCAAGTCAAAGAACAAGTCTACATGCAAGGTCTTGGACCTATTTCCCAAGACTCACGATCTAAAGATGTTGGTACAACCTTTAGACGTCCTCAACGCGCCTTTTCCAAAAGAAATGTCGGCTCTTCCCATTGCCCCATCAGATCATATGCTGCCATCCCTCCTCCTCTATCATATCACCTCAAAACAACCATCCATCTTCCTCCTTCATCTGCTCCATCCATTTTGGGTCCTTACATCCCTCCATCTACCCTTTCCAATCCTCCATCTACCGTGCCCATGTTTCCTCCAGGTCCTACGTCTATTTTGGGCCCCTATATCCCAAAATCACCTCCTCCATCTCATCCTATCCATCCTTTCATCCATCCATCACCTATCCATGTCGCCCATCATAACTATCCCACTCTCATGTTCCCTAATCAGGATCAACAAAGGCATCTTACTTCACAAACATCTCCTGGCTCACACATAATCCCCATACTCCTACCTCCATCACTCCACACATCATCCATTCACACCCATCCCATTGCTACTAAAAAGCACTTTGGTGTTAAAGGAAAAATGCATAAATCTAAGCATCCACATGAATTTACGGCTCCCCATGTCCCCTCTAAAATACATGGTGAAGAGAAGAAAAATCTAAATCTAAATAAAACTTGTAGGCCACAAAGGCCCACCAAAGCAAAGATCAAAACCATGTGGATCCCAAAGAAAAAAAAGATGCAATGCCATCACATGAAAAATCTGTAAGAACATCCAAAGTTGTTAATCCAAAAGTTAGTCATACACCCCTTTCATCTCCTAAGTCTGTTTTGGGCCCTTATGTTCCAAAGTTCACTGCCCCATCTCCTCCATTATCCACACACTCTCCATCCACTAATCCTCTTATCTTTTCACATCCAGCACCACATGTGCCAATGTTGGTCCTGAACACATCTCCCCATCACATATCCACCCCATCATTCTATCCATACCCTTTCCAGCATCCCATCCATTACCCCACATATCTCCCCCATCAAATCCCCCTAATTCATCCTCTTGCATAATCCATTTATCCTCATAAGGTTGTACCAACATCCAATAGTCGGTTCGAACATGGGCTCTTACTACCTCGTATAGAACTTGATGCTTGCGTCCTTCATCCATATCCTTATCATGTATTTAACTTGATACTTGAGTCCTTCATCCATATCCATATCCTTATCCATTTTCATCCCCCTACTATCCAAAAATTCAGAAAAAGTCTAAAAATCCAAAAAAATCAAATAAAAAAATAATAATAGTAAAGAGAAATAATTCGTCCAATGGTGAAAACTTGGCAAACAAGCGCCTTGGATAAGTACCATGATGAAAACCTGGCAAACAGGCGTCATGCGTAAATCCCCATCTGTACTTGGGGGCAACTTCCTGATATGTGCTATGCTTCCACTATGCTTCTAGCTATGCACCCGTCTTCCTGTTATCCATCCTCTTCATAAAACCCCTCCATCCCACCTATATTCTGCATCCTACCATCATATCCCGTTTATCTCCCATCCCTCCATCCTTCTTGTGATCTTGATCAAAATAGGGGGACCTATCTATACATGCTTTGGACACCTCTTGGTATATATTCCCTTCCTCCATGCTCTATCATATTCCTTGGTCACTCATCCTATCCGCCTCTAGTTATCTCCTTTATCTTCCCATCCACTCATCTCCCATCCCTCATGCCTCATTATATATGACATCTAGAGTGGGGGCATCTGCTTCCTTTGTGACATAGTCCTTGGAGACATCATCTATCATAGCATCCCCTTCATCTCCCAATCCTTATACTCCCATCCATCCAAACAATCCCTCCCATCCCCCATCCCTATACCTCTATCCCTTCTTTCATCCCATCTCACAATCCCTTGTCATTGGTATTTGGCTCTAGGCCTCCTTCCATGCAACCCAATGCCATTTATCTCATCGCCATCGCTTTTACTTTTTCTACACATCTTTTCAATCTTTTCTCTTTTCTCAAATGTCCCTTGTCCCATCCCCCATTATTTTTTTCTTTTTCATAGCCACTCCACCCCTCGGGGTGTGTTCGTCCCTTCGGGGCGGCTCCACCCTTGCGGGGCGTATCTGCCCCATCGGGGCGGGACCGCCTTTCTGGGGTGTATCTGCCCCCATCGCAGGGCGGCTCCACCCTGTTGGGGCGGGACCGCCCTCCTGGGGCGGCTCCACCCCCGGTCGCGGGGCGTGTCCGCCCCATTGGGGCGGGACCACCCTCCTGGGGCGGCTCCGCCCCTGGTCGTGGGGCGTGTCCACCCTGTCGGGGCGGGACCGCCCTCCTGGGGTGACTCTGCCCCGTCGGGGCGGCCTGGGGCGGCTCTGCCCCGTCGAGGCGGGACTGCCCTCCTCGAGCGGCTCCGCCCCATCGGGGCGTGTGCGCCCTCCCTCCCGGGGCGCACACGCCCCACTATGGCGCGCCGCTTATCTTGCCCAAAAATCACATTTTTGCTGTCTTTTTCGGAAAACCGATTTCGACCCAGTTCCTCATTTTCCTCCGCAAACAAAACCCATGTTTTGGAATTTTCAAAATTGATTTTTGATTTTTACATTGACACTTCTGGAGGCCATAACCTTTTATTCGGGTGTCCGTTTGAGCTGAAATTTGACGGGGAGTTGCATTACGCGACAACAAGTGGATTTCCAACTAGTATTTTTGAAAGCTGTTGGACCCCGTTTTGACCCATTTTCGGGGCCTGAAAGTTTCATCTTGACCCTTAAAATCCCAATTTAGTGTTTTTCTCCAACATTTTGAAAAATTGTTTTCACTCATAACTCAAAATGCATATCTCATATCTAGGATGTTAGTTGGCAATTCATCCTATCTCACCAATGGGTATTTCTCAGAAAAAATTGGGATTCTCAAACATACGACCATGAAGTTTCCTAAAATGGCAAAATTTGACAATTTTTGAAAATTGCCAAATCGAGAAAAATCTGCTTGTCAACACCTTACACCCTTTAAGCCCCGGACCTCGGTGTAGAATCAATCCAATCATATCCTTCAATCATTCTCATCTTCAATCCAATCCTCATCTGAGCTTTAATCTTATCCCAATCTGAGCTTAGCCACACCCCTAATCTGAGCTTTCATCCATCTGCAGTCAATGTCTTTGGATACCGAACAAAGTCTTAAGATCCCTCCCTCCATCTTCTTCAATTTTGTCCTATTCATCTATTCTAATAAATCCATTCAATCATTCATCAAACCTCCTTCTATCATTTCAAACTCTCATTCCATAATCTTGATCAATCGTTTACTCATTATGAGTAATCTTCCACCTATTCCCACCCTTCACCTTCTAGTTCCAAGACTCAGTCATCTATCCATCTGGTCACCTTTTCCTCATCCAAATCCTTATCCCTCTATCCAATCCACCCAAACAATCCTTTTCCTCCCCCCATCCTCTCCCCTCCTCTCATCCCATCTCATAATCCCTTGTCATTGGTATCTAGCTATAGGCTCTTCCCCACGCAATCCAATGTCATCTATCTTATCGTCATCACCTCTGCTTCTTTTACACATCTTTTCTATCTCATTGTTCATCACTTCATCATTCATCTCTATGGCATGTCATTCGCCCACTTCATCTTTAATGATTTGGATAACTATCCCATCCCTGAGCTTTATATAGTCACTATCCTCCAATCCACTCCAATCCAATAGGTCTATGATTGTTCCGTCATGTCAGTTCCATCATTTTAACCCCTTATCTAGGGTTATCTCATCATCTTTCATCCCTCACTTGTCTGTGGCCTTTTGTCAAACTTTCACGTTGCCCCTCACGCTTTCATGTAGGCAAGGTCGATCATTTGATCCGCCCCCGGGGTTCCATCCATCATCGATCTATATTGTCCACTTTTCTCCTGTTCTCCATCCTATCTTGGTCCTCCATCGAAATCTCCATCATGGTCAGTCGTCCGCCTTTTATCGAACTACGAGGGCTCTGCGCTTCCACGTAGGCAAGGCTAATCTTTGATCAGCCCCGAGCCCCTAGGTCGCTAGGATGTGTTAGTCTCATGTCTTGTGTCATGTCTCTCGTGTCGTGTCGTCAAGCTATGCCCTTATCTAGCTGGTTCTTAACAAATGAAACCCACTTGTATCAACAAATCCAATCAGTTTTGAATATCCTATGTCATATCGATCTTTTAGCTTAGTATCCATCATCGGTCTCAACAGGATGCATCCTTCCTAACAGACCTCATCAATCCCATCCATCCCCTTGATCCTATGGCAATGGACATTTGAAATTGATTGCGATCTTTTGATGCTTTTGGTTTTTGTTTATCATTTGAGCTCCCTATCATCACTTGTCAAGGCCGCCATAATCCATCATATTATGGTGTGTTTTGATTGGTCAACATAGGGGCATATCTTGATCTTTTTTATGTCTATTTATGTCTTCTTGGTTGTCCCACGTAGTACCCACCAAGATCCCCGAGGTCTTGTGTTATGCTGGGGCATCCTTTCGTGCTTGTGGTTATCTCAATACCTGGCCCGACCAAGGTCTTTGTGACCTTGGGGTGTTGGGATAGCCTTCTTGTCTGTTGTGTTTGTTTTATGCATTAGACACTATTCCGCCTTGGTTCCACATACCCTGGCACTTGGTGTCTTATGCTATAGCAAAAATCAGTGCTCCGAAGATGGCAAATTGCATTAGGATTGCATTTCATTTTCCATTCTATCATGTATCCCCCCATCCATTCATCCTTCATCCTTATCTCACATCTTCATCCTATCCCCATCCATTCTATTTAGCCTGACTCATCTAATCATATCCTTGGTCTTGTCCCCAGTCTCCTTACTAGCCTTGACCCATCGTCATCATCATCCATTATTATCATTCCCTATCCCTTGGGTGTTGTTTTGGGATGTATCCTTCCCTCATCAACAACACTTTCATCATCATCATCGGGAAGTATTCTTCCCTATCCTTTAGTGGTGTTTTGGGATGTATCCTTCCCTCATCAATGCCACTCAGTGGGATGTATCCTTCCCTATCCTCGTGTTGTTTCGAGATCCCTCATTGACAACACCCCATCCCTCATCAACCCCCTTTTGGCTTGTACCTTGACTGGGGCAACATCACCTTTTGTCCTAAAATCCATTTGTGCTTCATCCATCATCACCTTGCATCATCTTCCTCATCTCCCCTTGTATCCCATCATCTATTTTGAGAGCACACACGTGTTCTCTTCAACCCGCATGTCCTCTCGAGGGGGCATCCTTCATCCCTAATTTTCATCATTTTCTTTTTCCCTTCCTAGTCACTCCTTTGGATGACTGGGGCATCTTTTCCAATCTAACCGTCTTCTTCTAGGTTCTATATTTTAATATTCTTTGAAATGATGCTACTTCGTAACACCATCTCAAAGAGGGGCAAAATGTAGACATCCAAATTTGACACTTAATTTATCCAAATCTATCACTTTTCGTCTAAACATCCTCTTATATGAGTTAATTAAGTAATATTAGTAATATTTAATTAATATCTTTAATTCTGCCAAATACCTAAGGTATTTAATTAATAATTAAATACCTTACCCTCCTTAATCCTCTTTGCATCAAATAAATTAAATAAATATTACATTTATTTAATTCCTCACATGTCATTTTCATCTAATCCTAATCCATTTCCTAATCTCTTCATTAAAGATGTGCACATGCCTAATCCTTGATTAGGATGTGTCACATCCTCCAACTTTTGCAAGTTGGCTTTTAATCCTAATTAGCCCCTAATTATCCTTTAATTACTAATTAATTAAGCCTAATCATTCCCAAGGAATTTTTAATTCCTTTTTATTCTTCCTAGATTCCCTTCTTTTATATGTGAATTTTTAATTCACATTCCATCCTTCCAAGGCTTCTAGAACCTTGGACTTGTCACAATCTCCACATGTGACTAACCTTGGACTTGTCACAATCTCCACATGTGACCAAGTCCCACCTTTTTGGAGCCCACCTTTTATCCTTAGATTTCCTAGGAATGTGAATTTAATTCCCCCCAACCACCTTTCCTTTTCCCATGTAGATTTTTGAGGAATTCTAAAATTCCTCAAAATGTCCCTTTCACTCCCACTTGGGGACAAGAAATCCCTTTTTGTGGAAATCCTCTCATCCCCAAGGTGCATGTCCTTTTCCACCTCATGTACCTTTTTGACAACTCATTTCCATCTCATCCCCCTTGGCCACTTCACCCTCCACATGTCAAGATGTGAGGGCTTGTGGGTTCTCAACCCACCATAGCCCTTCATCTTGGCCTTGTTGGAGCAATCTTGACCGTTGAATTCTCTAGAGAATTCAAATTCTTCTATAAATACCCCCTCCTCAAGGGCATTTGGAGAAGACTTTCATTTGGAGCAACCTTATGCTGCCAATTTTCCTTCTCAACACTTTGCACTCTCATAACTACATGCTGTCCATTTGAATCCTCAAGCCTTTTTCAATCATTCAACCATCTTTCTTCATCATTTTTCATATTGAAGCTTGCATTTTAGTCACTCAATCTATCATCTAAGGAGCACACAACCAATCCAAGCAAGGGCCAATCAAAGAGGTATCAACAACAAGGGAGGTAAAAGTGTTTGTGTTTCATTTTATTTGCATTCCTTTTCGTTGAGCCACTCTTTTGGCTAATCTTGAGGTGTCCTTGGTATTTTGTTATTCATGTTTCTTAGTTAGTTTTGCACATTTAGAGCAGTAGAAATATCAAGGTATACAGTTACAATACCCATGCTCCAAGAACTTGCAATAATCTCTCCACAATCTCTCACTCTTTTACAATTTTTTGGTGTATGCAAAAACCTTCTAATTTTCTCTCAAAAAAAACTCCACCTTTTCAAATAATTTCTAATCTCTATTTTTCTCTCCAAGAGAATTCTCCCCCTTACAAGGAAATAAGACCCCTTTTATACAAATTTATTTGCTAATATGGCTTTAACCATGTTATTTTGCAAATATTGCATATCTCTCATTTTCAAGTAAAAATTCCAACCAATTCCCCCTAATTACATAAAAATCTCCAAAATATTTCAAAATTTGTTCAAGTAACCCTAACCCCTTTAAAAAAATAATGACTCTTATAATTTGAGCCTTACAAGATAATCCTTGAAATATTCTAAACCCCCCTTCTAAATCATAAAAATATGTAACCAATTATTTTAAGCTCCTTAAAATATCATAATTCATTGAAATATGAGAAAGGTGGTTAAAGGGGTTACTTTGTTGAAATATAAGTTTACAGGTTTTATTTTTCTCCTTGTTTTATGGGTAAGGCAAGAGGATTTTAAGGGATAAAATCCCACCAAATACTCCTTGAAATCATAAAAATATTTTAACTTTTAAACCATACATGTTTTTTCCTTTAATAATTATGGTTTAATATATATTTATTCCACCTTTTTCCAATAATGGCCTACCACATGGAGAGGTGAGATGAGGCCAAGTGTCAAGGGCTGATTGGTTGTTGTGCTGACTAGACTGATGATGAGGCATTGACTGGTCAACATATGTTTCCAACTTTGACCACTCTTATCTTGTGCAAATGGACTCCATTTTTGACAAAATGAGTTGCGTCAAAAAGCTCTCGGTGAGCTCTTCGTGATGACACCCCATTTTACCACCTTTGATGACTTCAATTTTTTTCCCTTTTCCTGAGCTCTCTAATTTTCCAATTGACTAGAACTTTGACTGCTTGCAACTTTTGCATACGGACTCCTTTTGAGCTCATTCGAGTTGCGTTAGGTTTGTGTCAATGGGCTCTACATAATGACGCTAGTTTTGAGAGATTTTGAGATTGTGGAAATTTTAGGTTATTCTAGATCCTCTTGGATTATTCCTCCCCATTGAGAAGCTTTTGGACCTTCAAAAGGTTTGTTTATGTACAAATTGAGCTAGGGAAATGTTGCTCCACTTTCCCATTATCATCTATCCTTCCTTTCTGGAACCCGTACATCTGACTCATCATAACAACAATCAAAACTGCACTTATATTATTAAGCACATTAGCCATATACACATCCACATTCAATGTTGTTGCTACCAACCATACACTACTAAGAAGTAGAAGGCTGAATAAGAAATTTGAATTTGCGGATGAGAAAAAGAATGTACCAACATCATACTTGTCTTTCATAACTGGAACAACCTTAGAATCATATATATTTTTATGCAATGAAACTTCTTGTGGTACAAACATAAGTGCCAAATCATTGCTTGCATTAACTACCCTTTTTAATTGTCTCGTTGTCACAAAAGATTTATCAGTCTTAATTGGATGAGAATGCACAATGTATTCAATTCCTTCCTTAAACAAGTGATACTGATTATGTTCCCTGTAGAAGATTTCTTTCCTATCATATAAGTATGGGCTACCCAACACAATCCCACATATATCAAGTGGAACCACATCAAATTCAACCTCGTCAATAAACATAGATGTTATTGAAAATCTTAGATTGCATTGCTTAGTTAACCATAATTTGTTATCATTGTACACCCAACCTAATGGATAAGGTTTCTTATGTGAATTTTTTTTTAATCCCAACTATGTAACAACTTCTTCAAAAATTAGATTAACTTGGGACCCACTATCAATTAGTGTATTGATTTTAGTGTTCTTAGATATCAAGGTAAGTGTACCAAGATGGTTCCCAAAAAGGGGGCTTAAGTGGCCACTTTTTTTCTAAAATCAGGAAATGTTGACCTTGGACATGAAATTGAGGATAGTTACACTCAAAATTTTGAGATGGAACAAAAACAAGGATCGAAATGCTTCAAGCCTACTTTCTAAACTACTAATTTATTTTGAAAATGGTTGAGATTAAGGGGTTCAAAAGAGGGATGTACAAAAATTGGTGTTGTTTTTGTTAGAAAAATATAACATAGCAACTCTTGTACTACCTAAGCATGGTGAACTTTTTTTTAGTATTTTTAAAATCGCTATAGTGAGAAGCTAGCTAACAACATCTAGTTGATGCACAATTTTTCTAATAGTTTTTTAATGAATATTTGATTTTTTCCTAATTTTCTAAGTGGGAACTTCCTAAAAGGTAGAATTTTGGCCATGCTCCCCCTCCAAATTTTGGAAAGTAATAGATTTTTTTTAATTTTTATTTTTTAAATCTGTAGAATGGAGTCTAGTTTTTAAAAAAGTAATTTATTTGAAATTTAGATGAATGGTTAATTTATAATGAAAAAAAACAAACACTACTTTTTGACAAAAAATAGACATACAAACAAAAGAAATTATGGATGAAAGGAATAACATTGTTAGAAAGTGAAAAAAAGTATATCATTGGAAAGCTAAGAGAGAACTTAACATTACCCATGTGTTCGATTTTGTTGATATTGAACCAAATGCAATCCTGATGGTGAGCACGAACCTGATTATGTGAAAAATTGTAGAATTTGCAAAAAACATGTCTCTAGTCATTGGGAATGCCCTCCAATCCTTTGGGTTGGTATTCCAAGGAAAATAACAAAGCTAAGGATCATGGATTCCCAAAGAAAAATATAATGCAAGCGCGTTATAACATGCTCATGTTATTTATTAGTTTTGACTTTTTCACTTATCTGTGGAACATATCTAGCAACACATAACGCGCTTGCATTATTTCATCCTTTAGTTAAATGCCACTTTTTTGAATGTTTGTTCATATGTTTGCATGTATATGTATGTTGGTGTGTCATGTATGTATCTATGTATGCCTATACATATGTATTTGTGCTTATGGGAGAGAGGGAGAGAGAGGGTGTGAGTGGGAGAGTGTGAGAGAGTGTGGGAGACTATGAGAGAGAGTGGGAGAGTGGGAGAGGGTGGTCGAGAGTGGGAGAGAGTTTGGGAGAGTGGGAGATAGGGTGGAAGGGAGGGAGGAGAGAGTTGGAGAGTGTGGGAGAGGGTGGGAGAGGGTGGTTGATAGTGAGAGAGTGCGAGAGGGTTTAGGGTGTGAGGGAATTCAAGAGAGTGGGGGAGAGAGGGAGGAAGAGAATGGGAGTGTGGAAGAGTAGGAGATAGGGAGAGAGAGTGGGAGGGAGGAAGATAGTGGGAGAGAGGGA
>VDFB02227376.1:0-45827 GCA_007258455.2 Sequoia sempervirens | reverse complement strand
CACTAGCAAGATTTGTTCAATTTTTAAGAGCCCAAATTGAAGTGTGGAGGAAATCTTTTAGACAACCTAATATCACCAAAAGACTTTTGATTCTCAAGATCACCATGAAGTGTGAGAGAAGTGCATATGCCTTTTAAATGATATTAACTTGTAAAAAAGATTACGAAAAACACATATTCATTTTAACCTCAAAAGAAAGAATGGATTCTTTTTAAGCACCAAGATGAAGTATGAAGTTTTCTTGTTCAATTATAAAATCCCAAAACCAACTCTAATAAATTTATAATTTTCTTTTCAACCCTTTTATTGTTCTTTATAAATCCCAAAAGAAATTTATTTGAGTCTTAAAACTTGATTATAACAAATCCTTAAGAATGGGATTATAATTGCCCCCAAAGTGTTTAAAAACACTTGTTACAATCATGTGATAATGATTTTTCTTTCACTTCCATGCTCTATGATCCTTTAAAACCGACAATCCAAGCTCCAAATGTTAGATGAAATCAAGAAACAAGAAGATATGAGGGTTAAATAAATGATTAAGCATAAAAACCCTAAAATTTAGACCAAGTTTCATTGTAATTTGACATTAGGTGAACATTTGAAAATTTTAACTCTATCAAAGTCGATAAACACCTAAACCATTGGATAGCTTATGAAATTCTACCCCATTTGAAACAAAAAGCTCCAAAAAATACCAAAATATAACCAAGATATGGTCATTTTAAGATTGAGTGAAAAAGCAAGAAAGAAAAGGCAACGCCATTTGAAACATAGAAGCAACAATGTTGTTTGAGTGCAAATAGCAATGTTGTTTAAGGATTTGAGCGGTGTCATTTGCAAAAACAGACACTGCATATGCATCACTATTTCCTCCAGCAATGTTATTTGACCTAGAAAGACAAAAATAAAATAAAAAACAATGGAATTTGACAAAAAATCATGTTAATTTTGAAAGATTTTCCCTCCTTCTAGCTCCAAAATGTGAATGCTTGATCCTAGATCTGCACAAACAAAAACAAAAAACACATTATTAGTCCAATATGCAAGCTAGAAACATCATTCCCCATAAGATTCATTTGAAATGCAAAGAACAAGAAATAACATGAACACAAATAAAACTATCTAATCTTGTTCAAAACAAACGAACTCTCAATCCCATGGGGGAATTGGTGCTATTTTGATGTGGAAAACAGCCCTTTCCCAATTCCTTGCAAGCTTGATGATCAATGGTGAAGATTTGATGCTCCTTGCTGAAATTTCTCCATAACCTAGCTATGAAATGATGAAAAACTATGAAAATGGATGATAATGGATGAAGATTGCTCAAAACAATGAAGATGATAACTTTGCATCAGTTGTGGATCAAAATGCCTAAGATTGTGCATGAACTTGTGTATCCAAAATCCAAATGAGAGTCTTCTATTTATAGAAGAGAATGATGGAGGATGAGGCAAAATGGGTGAATGTGGGATACAAGACTAACCAATAGCATAATGCCACTTGTCAACATTTGAGTGGATAAAGGTGGAGCACATTTTGATGAATGTGCACATTAATGCAATTAGGTGGGAATTTGAAATTCAAAAGTTAGCTTGTGGAGGGAGATGTGGAGGAGTTATTGCCACTTGGATCAAGAAAAAGGACTTGTAAGAGTCATTAATGCCAAGTTGGAGGACAAATCCCTTTGGGAGTGAGATTTCAAATTTGAAGAATATTCTAAAGAGATGCCTTTTTGAATGAAAATAGATGAATTTATAAATCAATTAAATTGATTTACTTGATCAAGTTGCAAAATCTAGAGGATTTGATGGATTAAGATTAGGATTAATTAGGATTTAATTAATTTAGATGATAATTAGTTGATTTGACATTTTAATTTAGATTTTAGGATTTAAATAAATCAAAATGAGAGGAATAATTATTTTAAACTTGATTAAATAAGGATTGATTTTTTTAATTAAAACGAGATTACTTAAGAACTTAATTAAATAAAATAAATTATTTAATTAAAAGAGAAGAATAGGATTAATTAAACAAAATGATTTATTTAATTAATAGAAGATAATGATTTAATCAGATAAAATTGATTTATTTAATTAAAATATGAAATATTATGAATTTAATCAAATAAAGATTATTTAATTAAATGATTAGAAAAGGAGATGATTTAGGATGAACTAGTGTTAGTGAATCAGGATCAGGTGCACGAGGTCAATCAGTATATTTTACGTGTCTACATTTTTCCCCTCTTTGAACCAATGTACCTACTGTGTTGCTTCAAAGAATAACCTTGCCAAGATCAAAATTTAAAAAAAAAATGATTTTTTCGGATGCCCCAGTGGAAATAAGTATACTGGTACAATGCCCCCTCGAGAGATCAAGCAAAAATTTCAATTTGAGGGTCGATCTCGTGACAAAGAGGTTCGGGATCAATTCAGCTCGAATGTTTGATGTAGACAGATTTGATGATGTAGATAGTTCACCGGCCATGGGTAGCCTCATATATATTTGTATATATTACACACACTTGCTACTTGGATAGAAATGTTAGTAAAGATAGAAGAATAAGAATAAATGAGATGGATGACAAGAGGATTCAACAAGTCCATGATCTACGATACCCTATTAGATGAGGATGATGAATGATGATGATGATGCTTTCCTTATCAAGAATTGGGATTTTAAAAGGGCTTACTTACCTTATGTTTGATAACACACATAGATATGATGCATCAAGGTATAACAAACTAGGATGGTGTTGTATCTAGTGAGATGGACTATGATTTGACAAACAAATAAGAGTATTCTTGTTCACACCTAACATACAGAAACCGTACTAGGATGTACTTTGGATATTTCAAACATCTCAAACCAAAACACGGAAAGGAAAAACCTAACAATGTAATAGTCAACAAGTTGTCCAAAACACCTTCCATACCTAACAAAGCAAGTATTCACCAAGGTAATATTACAAGAACGTCCAACAAGCACAACAGAAAAAAGATAATGATCGTTGCCCCATTCCTTTCTCTCTAAATCGTTTTGAGTAGACATCATCAAGAGGTCATTGGAATGAGTGCAATAAGATAAATCAAAAGAATAGATCAAGTAGACAAACAAGCCAATTTTCTTCATACCTCTAGCCAAAGGGATTTTTTTTGTTTAGGATAAGTTTCCAAAGTGATTGCCAAAGATAATGACCATTGTAGGAAGGATGCATCCTAGGACATGTTAGTGGATGGTGGAAATTTGTTTTGTTTAGGATAATTATCCAAAGTGTTTTGCTGATAGATAATGTCCATTTTAGGAAGGATACATCCTAGGACATGTTAGTGGATGGTGGCAAGTTGATTGGTTGTTCAAAAGGCTATTGATATAACGTTGATTGACATGTTTGTAAATGATCAGGATTTTCATTTCACATTTAAAGGTTTGAAGTTTGCTTTTGATTTTAAGTTTGAAACTTGCTTTTGTTGATTGTTGTGGTTGTTTGTATTTGTTTTTTCCAAAGGATGAAAGTGATGATTAGTTTATTATGGATGATTAATGATCATGGGTAAAGAGAAATGAGACAGGTTGATTTTTTCAAATATTTGGATGTTTTTGATGTTTTGAAATGTTTTAAGGCTATTTTTGGGTTTTTTCGAGATTTTACAAATGTTTTTGGGTTTTATGAGATTTTATGAATGGTTTTGGATTTTGTGTCTCGAGGGCTGATCAAATATTAGCCTTTCCTACGTTTAAGCTCAGAGATGACGTAGTTTGGATACCATGTTTTCAACATTTTTCTAACTTTTATGAGTGTTTTTGGATTTTGATATGTTTTGCATGTTTTTTGGATTTTCACATGATTTTGGCGATTTGGATATGGATATGTGTGATGATATTAGTGATCTGTTTTAGGATTTTGTTGAAAACCAAGCTAAGGTTGATTGATCGGATTGATGGATTGATGATGATAACATTTTTGAGGATACACAACAATGCAAGGAAAGTGTTTAAGCAACACAAGGATTAGGATGGATATCCCAAGATGATGAGGGGTTGATTGGATTTTATTGATCAAGATTGATGATGATAACATTGTTGAGGATACACAACAATGGAAGGATAGTGTTAAGCAACATGAGGACCGAGATGATGCTAGATTGATGATGATTTGATTGATCGGGATTTTGAAGCTTGATTTGGAACAAAATTTGTTTGAATGATTTGATGTGACGTTGACGTGAAAATTAGATGTGACTAATATTGACTATTTGGATTGATGTTTGATGAAAGATAAAACTTGATAAGGAACATCTTCTCGTCAAAATATGTCATGGGTTAGTGATTTGGATTCATGCTCACAAATGCTTGACCAATTCGATTTCACATTTTCCAATGTTCGGATCACCACATAAGTTGGAGGATATAGATCAAGATTTATTCCCGAAGCAAGATGTAAATATCTACCCCTAGTGTCTAGCAATGTATGGAATGCCATCGATGGATGGTTGGATAGGTGTGTGGATGGATGGATGTGGTAAGCACACAAAGGATTATAAGATAAGGTGTTCAAATAAAGAATGCTCTTTTGGATAATGCTAGGTAGGATAGGATCAATGAAAATGACTCATGTCAAGATGTTTACCATAAGAAAGTATAAAGTGTGCACCAAACTTTTCCAAGATCAAAATACTATAGATAGATGGATGTAGATGGATGAAAATGGATTGGATGAATGGATTTATTATGGTTAAGATGGATTGAATGTTGGATTTATTATGGATGGGATGAGATGCTTCCACCTGAACTAGCACACGAAGATGCTAGATTCTACACATGACACATTTTTTCCAGGTTTTCATCATGGTACATGCCCAAAGCACCACCATAGTGGTTTTCACTAGAGGATGATTTTTTTTCTTTACTGTTTTCAATCCTTTTTTTTATTTTTTTGGATTTTCATATTTTTTTATTTTTTTGAAAGACTTTAATCTCATGTTGAACCACCTAGTGGTGTTGATATAGATGCTTCTATCATACTGTGCCATCAATATCCCGCTTGAATAAGTTCCTTAACTAAGATACATGCACTTGAATGCAACTTTTGAGATTCTTGATCTACTTTGTTTATACCAGAGTTAACTTTGTCTTTGTGTGCATATCACAATAGAATGCCTTCTGAATCCTTGTGATGAAGGGTGGATGCCAATACATGGTCAATGTAAGAATTGGATATCATGCATGGAGGTGTGGATGGTGGAGTGTGTTTAGGAATAGAAGATGGATTGGTTGACAGCTTGGAACCTTTGACTCTCCAAACTTGGGAAGATGAGAAATGATGGGTGGATATTGAAGTGTGTATGGAATTACTACCAACTGCTTGATATAATTTGTGTGTTGCTTCAGAAGCCTACTTTTTCCTTTGTGGACATCTTTGATGGATACTTTTCCCTTTTTATTTTTCCCCATAGTTTCTTTGACTAATGGAGTTTGATAGGGATAATCTTTCTTTGTATTCTTTAGTATCCATGTGTATTTGATTTGTCCATTATGCTTCTCTGCTTCTTTTTCTTTGATAATGTTATTTTTTCTTTGATTCAAATCTTTCTTTTGATGTTGGTCCCAATTCGTCGATGAGGTGATGGGTGGATGAAGATTCATGGTGTGGCTGGTTGTAGTATTGATATCGGTTTCATCATAAGGACTCTTCATGCTCCCTATGTTGAAATTTTCTTGAGACATAGTTTCCCCCAATATGGTGGTAGTAGCACCTTTGTTCCTTGATTCTGAATGTTTCAAGAGTTCCTGTTTAGAATGCATTCTCTGATAAATGACCACTGCAGATGATGTTATTTCATTTTGTTGCTCTGCTAACTCTGAAATATCATGTTTGGTCAAACCTGCTTCCTTAAGTGGATAATGTTGGATATCTTCATACATGATGTCCTCAGTCTGGATTTGGGATATATCTTATCCCGATGTTGACAATTCAGTTTGACTGTAGGAATCAATAACCTGCTTTTTTTGTGTAATAATGTCAAGAGTAAAAGAATCTTGTTCTAAATGAATATCATCTATGTGTCCATCTAAAGAAAGCATCTCATGGGTAGATGGAGGAGTATGTGCTATGTGGATGTGATCATCATTTGTGACATCTTATATAGAGAAGAGAGTTTCCATTAGATCATTGTAGTAGCTTGGAGATACAAATTCTTGATCTTAAATGATTTCAGAATTTCTTTCGACATGCTTTGGATCAAGTTCTTGACATGGGTCAATTTAAAAGGATGGATTGCTTATAAAGAGTTCTTGGATAGCTTCATTAGGCATGGGAAGTAGCTCAATATCCTCTTGATCTTTGAGTGGATTTGGATCAAGTATGGAGTTGAAGATTCCTTCAATATTTGTAACCATGAGGTCAAAGGATGTCAATATATCTTGGGAAGGACCATTGCTAGACTTTAGTGAAAGATGTTGATCATGCTTTGAAATAAATTCTTGAGATATGTTCTCTAGCTTATTAAGTGATGTAGAGACATTTTCAACATGATCATTGGTTGATGGATCATGGATTGTTTAAATAGCATCAAATAATTCTAACACTCCTTGAAATAGATCATTGCCGAATGTTGTTGAGGGGTTTTTATCATGACCAAAAAGTGACTCTTGATGTATGTTGAATTGATCTTCAAATTAATTAGAAACATCTTCAAGGTGCTCATTGGTCGATAGATCTTGATCATCATTTTCAACAATTGTGGAGGAGAGATTGTCAATGCTAGCACTAGTTGTTGAATCCTTATCATTGTCCCCAATAGTTATTTTTTTTTATCAATAAGGTCTTGGATGAGATTTCTAAGTCAAATACAGTTTGATGTTGTGTGTCCCTTTATTTTGTGATAATCACAAAGGTGCTTCTTGTTATACCTTGGTGGTTTAACTTGAGGCTCTTGATAGTTTTCATAAAAGGGGATTTTGATGATATTTTCTTGTACCAGCTATTGCATGACCGATTTGATTGGTTCCCCAAGTGGTGTGTATTTTTGTTTGTTGCCTAGTGATATTTGCACTTTAAATTGACCTTGTGGTGATTGATTTTGGAGATGTGGTTATTCATCTTTGAGATGTGGAGGTTGGGTTTGTTGTTGATGTTGTTGATCTTGATATCCAACCTCTTGACATTGGAGATATTATTCTTGATGTGGTTGTGGACACAACTCAATGCTTTGATGACATGGTTTGACCAATGGAAGAGTGTATTGATTTTGGGGTGGAGATGTCTCTTGGCATAATGAATCAACTATTTTGGTAAGTGTAGTAATTTGATCTTGCAAATTTTGATCTTGACACCCTTGATATAGTTGATTTGTTTTTTGTTCAAGTAGATTTGGAATGTATACTTGTGGTATTTGTATGGGATCATGCACAAATTTATTTTGGACAATGTCTTGATTTGAGATGATGCTTAGATTTGGCATGATAGGTTGAAATTGAACATTGTTGTGGTTGGGAATCACATTGCCTTGATTTAGGTATCTTTGATTTTGCATGGTGTTACCTTGACTTGGATCAATACATGGAGTCATTAAAATATTTTTTGGAGTTTGAACAACATTTGTATGCTTCACAAACATATCTATCCAAAATTTTACCAAGTGTGGACTTGAAATTTTCATGTTTGGTACAATTGTACTTGGTATATTCACATTTGGCATGTATGGATTTGGTGGCATGATGTTGTTTTGTTGAAGACTCATGCATTGATTGTTTTGTTGATAGATTTGTAGATTTTGACTTTGATTTAAATCTAGCATAGGGAAAGGTGTTACAAAATTTAGATTAGGCATACTCACATGTGTTGTACCATTGAGGTTTGTAGGAGATAATGATCCCATTTATGGATTGTATAAATGTAAGTTTTGATAATCAATCAACATTGTAAGGCTTTGATAGTTTGGTTGATTTAGATTACGCATGATGTATGAATCAAGTTTATATTCCATGTTCTTCTTGTGTTTTGACCTTGTTGACCTTTAAGGGATTTAGGACCAAAGATCAGATGAAGTATGAAAGTAGTGAATGATATGGGTGTTGAACTTTTAGGAACCTCAAAGGCATACTAGACTTTTGTAATTTTTGATTTTTGATTTTGAATTTGATTTGCATTTTATTTAGATAATGGACTTATAAACCCCAAGATGTTGGATGTTATCTTGGAATATACTTGTCCACAAAGTGATAATTTTACTAAGAGTATGAATAAGGTTGCATATACACACACTTAGTCAAACAAGCTGATTTTCATTTAAAGTATTTTCCAAAAGTCTAGTATGAAGGATTTTTCCAAGATTTCTAAGAGTTGTTTGTGAGATGGGATTTGATTGATGTTTGAGATGGATGAACTGATTGGTTGTTTTGATCCTAAATGAACCTAAGAGAGACTTGTTTACAACACCAAGGTTTTGAAGAACATACTTTTCCCTAAGAGTAATTCAAACCAAAAGATCAATGTTTGCTCAAAACACCATAAGACAAAAGATTAAAAAACACATGTGAGGGGTTCAATTTATTTTATCTTGATTAA
The DNA here is from genome assembly GCA_007258455.2 of Sequoia sempervirens. Taxonomy (NCBI): domain Eukaryota; kingdom Viridiplantae; phylum Streptophyta; class Pinopsida; order Cupressales; family Cupressaceae; genus Sequoia; species Sequoia sempervirens. The sequence continues at coordinate 37,252 of VDFB02227376.1, read as the reverse complement.
TGAATTGCTTTTACCACAAACACTTTCTTGATTTAGCTTTTCAAACTAAATGTCTAATGTCCTAATTTATTTTCATCCCACAAAGTCCATTATGTGGAAATTGAGAAAATAAATGCAATAGTTCCCTAATGTTGACTTTAGAGAGAAAATTGAGAAATGGACCCAAATACTTAGAATCCTCTAAGGATGAAATCCCAAGAGACAAGTAGTAGCACTTGGATTCTTTCAAAGGAATTTGCTTCTACTAAAGGGTTTGAAATTTGATGTCCTTGTTGAATGTTTGTTTTCAATATTTTGGATACAATCAATGTGTTTAACTGACTCGAAATTACACAAGCCTAAGATGGAAGAGAAAATATTTGTTAAATTGCCCACTTGGATAAATCCAACTGCGCTTATTCAGAGTGGATGACTAGAATCTTGACCACACTAGCTCCCCTCCATGACACACACTTCTCAGGTCAGCCAAGCTTTAGTTCTAATGAATCTCCCATGAAAAAAAAATTATCTCTACAAAGAACCGCAAATATGTGGGACGGCTCTGAAGGTTCAACCTCCTAACCCAACAAATATTGGGATTTTGGATTCTAAACAAAGGTTCATAATAAGGGCAACCAATTTAGGGGGTGCAATGATAAACTCCTTGTGAGAGATCTCCCAAACCTTAGAACAAGGGCTTTACACATCATAAAGATACCGGGGGAGAGTTATCATGCACCACTTCCCATTGCTTATGATTTTCATCGCAACCACAAATTTATATAGCAGTTTGGAAGATATTGGATTATGCTTGTTACCGCTTGGGTCATTCCCTTGGGGTGAGTACTTTTTCCCACCAAGGTAGGCCCTCTAAAGGTAAAAAAAAGCAAGTAATTACATCTATAATTCCATCAATCTTTGTTTGCGTAAACAAAGAGAGAACACACGCAATATACTTAACTCACACTAGCAAGATTCGTTCAATTTCTAAGAGCCCAAATGAAGTGTGGAGACAATATTTTAGACAACCTAATATCACCAAAAGACTTTTGATTCTCAAGATCACCGTGAAGCACGAGAGAAATGCATATTCCTTTTAAATGATATTAACTTGTAAAAAAGATTGCGAAAAAAACATATTCATTTTAACCTCAAAAGCAAGAATGGATTCTTTTTAAGCACCAAGATGAAGTGTGAAGTTTGCTTGTTCAATTTTAAAATCCCAAAACCAACTCTAGTAAGTTTCTAATATTCTTTTTAACCCTTTTATTGTTCTTTTTAAATCCCAAAAAAAAATTATTTAAGTCCTAAAACTTGAAGATAACAAAGCCTTAAGAATAGGATTATAGTTTCCCCCAAAGTGTTTAAAAACACTTGTTACAATCATGTGATAATGTTTTTTCTTTCAGTTACATGCTCTATGATCTTTTAAAACCTACAGTCCAAGCTCCAAATGTTAGATGAAATCAAGAAACAAGAAGATATGAGGGTTAGATAAATGATTAAGCATGAAAACCCTAAAATTTAGACCAAGTTTCATTGTGATTTGACATTAGGTGAAAATTTGAAAATTTTAACTCTATCAAAGTTGAGAAAAACCTACACCATTGGATAGCTTATGAAATTCTACCCCATTTCAAAAACAAAAGCTCTGAAAAAGGCAAAAATATGACCAAGATATGACCATTTTAAGATTGAGTGAAAAAGCAAGAAATCAAAGGTAGCGCCATTTGAAACACAAAAGCAATGGCATTGTCTGAGTGCAAATAGCGACGCTGGAATGGTAGCAGTGTTGTTTGAGGATTTGAGTGGCACTCTGGTGAAACTAGCAGTGTTGTTTGGAAAAAAAAAACACCACATATGTGTCGCTATTTCCTCCAGTGGCATTGTTTGACCTGGAAAGACAAAAAACATAAAAAATAGTGGAATTTGACCAAAAAATGTGTTAATTTTGAAAGATTTGCCCTCCCTCTAGTGCCAAAATGTGAATGCTTGATCCTAGACCTGCAAAAACACAAAGACCAAACACATTATTAGCCCAATATGCAAGTTAGAAACATCATTCCCCATAAGATTCATTTGAAATGCAAAGAACAAGAAATAACATGAACACAAATAAAACTATCTAATCTTGTTCAAAACAAACAAACTCTCAATCCCATGGGGGAATTGGTGCAATTTTGATGTGGAAAATAGCTCTTTCCCAATTCCTTGCAAGCTTGATGATCAATGGTGAAGATTTGATGCTCCTTGATGAAATTTCTCCATAACATAGCTATGAAATGATGAAAAACTATGAAAATGGATGATAATGGATGAAGATTGCTCAAAACAATGAAGATGATAACTTTGCATCAATTGTGGATCAAAATGCCTAAGATTGTGGATGAACTTGTGTATCCAAAATCCATAAGAAAGCCTTCTATTTATAGAAGAGAATGATGGAGGATGAGGAAAAATGGATGAATGTGGGATAAAAGACCAACCAATAGCACAATGCCACTTGTCAACATTTGAGTGGATAAAGGTGGAGCACATTTTGATGAATGTGCACATTAATGCAATTAGGTGGGAATTTGAAATTCAAAAGTTAGCTTGTGGAGGGAGATGTGGAAGAGGAGTTATTGCCACTTGGCTCAAGAAAAAGGACTTGTAAGAGTCATTAATGCCAAGTTGGAGGACAAATCCCTTTGGGAGTGAGATTTCAAATTTGAAGAATATTCTAAAGAGATGCCTTTTTGAATGAAAATTGATGAATTTAAAAATCAATTAAATTGATTTACTTGATCAAGTTGCAAAATCTAGAGGATTTGATGGATTAAGATTAGGATTAATCAGGATTTGATTAATTTAGATGATAATTAGTTGATTTGACATTTTGATTTAGATTTTAGGATTTAAATAAATCAAAATGAGAGGAATAATGATTTTAGACTTAATTAAATAAAGTTTGATTTATTTAAATAAAAGGGGATGACTTAAGAACTTAATTAAATAAAATAAATTATTTAATTAAATGAGGAGAATAAGATTAATTAAACAAAATGATTTATTTAATTAATAGAAGATAATGATTTAATCAGATAAAATTGATTTATTTAATTAAAATATGAAATATTATGAATTTAATCAAATCAAGATTATTTAATTAAATGATTAGCAAAAGAGATGATTTAGGATGAGCTGGTGTTAGTGAATCAGGATTAGGTGCACAGGATCAATCAGTATATTTTACGTGTCTACACTTAGTTATATGTCTTTGTGTGTTTTTGAATTTTTTTTAGTATTGGAATATTCTAGGATGTTGTGTGATGTTGCTATGTGATCCGCAGGATGCTTCCAGACCCAGTGAAGTGTGAATGTGGTTGCTTGTTAGTGTTAATGTCAATTTTTTTGACCTGGCATGTTAGCGCTATTTGTGGATGTGCTTAGAGGATTTTGGAAGCATGGTGTAGCATGTTGGTGTAGATTTGGGTCTTGTTTAACCCTTGGTGTGGTCTGACTTCACTTCTTTCCACTTTGGAAGTGTTTGGTGCCAAATTATTTGGTGGTTGCACGTTTGAGGTGCATATGTATTATTGAGGCTAACCTAGAAAAGGTTGTTTGAGGTCATGGAGGATATATATGCAAGGTCAATTATTGGAGAAGAGTGTGAAGTGATGTGTAGTGCAAAATTATGTAAGTTTGATCAAGTGTTGTGATCTAAGTGAGAGCGTGAATGTCTAAGACTAATGCTAGCAAGAGTAGAAGGTGTCTACATTTCAGTGTGCTTGAAGTTGTTGGAGGAAGTGAGCCAAAGGTTGTAGATGGTGAAGAGTTTGTGTGGCAGATTCTCTTGTTGCTCTGAGGTAGTGAACCTCCTTGTAACAATTTCTTTCTAGTATCTTTCTATTGAGGGTAGTGAGCCATTGGTAGTGAGCCATTCTTTCTTTTGGACAATGATCCTTTTGTATTTGGTGTTGATATTCATATATATGTGAGTTAATCCTCATCATGGTTTTTCCTTGATTAGGGTTTTGCACATAAAATCTAGTGTTCTATTGTGTATGGTTGTTGATGTGTTGATTTTTCACTAGTTTACATTCATGCTAATTCTTAATAAGTGTTTAAAGATTAATGATGATTTGAAGGTTTTAAAATACAACTGATTCACCCCCCTCTCAATTTTCCTATGTGTCTAACAAACACCTTAAATTTTTTATTTCAAAATAACTAAAAACTTCAACAAAGAAAATATCTTGCACATCATATTTTATTGTGTGTTGGAAAGCTTCTACACTTCATATTTTATGAGCTTCACAACCCAATCTATCTATTGCAATTATATTATTCATAAATATGTACAAATTTTAAAAAACTCTCACTCTATACCATTATCTATTCGTCCTTGAAAAAATTTGGACTACACTAATTTCTCCTTTGATCCAAATAGTATTTTCATGACCAAAATTCTAACCTTTGAACATAAACACAATCAATAATATTCTTTTATTTTTTAATTGTTGATAAATTACTAACTAATTCATCTACTATGATCGATAGGGTAGAGTAATGTGCACACTGAGTGATGTGTGTGCAACATCACTTTCAACACGCCACCCAAGGGCCAAGAGTGAGAAAGAGTAGAAATAATATAATGATGGGTGTGTGGAATCATTATTGCACACCCTCTAATGAAGAGCATCTTGTGAGCTATTAGGTCTCAAACACGAGAAACCTTAAGGCATGACCATACAATGGTCAATCCCTTTGTGGGTCACTATGTTAAGCAAAAGGAGGTTGCACCATACTAACATAACCAAAAGTCCTAAACCACTAAATACCCAACTTAAATAAAACACTCTTAACTATAATAATCATGATGATAATCTATCTAACATTAAATGCAATTGTAATTGAATTGATACTTTTAAGGGAACACCACTAAATACATATTAAGCTTGGAAATTTAACTATTTAGATAGTTACTTGAAAATATTTGATTTAAGCATCTTGGATTAGTTTACATCCCTTGGAAGTAAAACTCAAATTTATCTCAACTCGCCTAATTCCAAGGGTTTATTGATGATTAATTTCCAATCTCAAAGTTTCCAACTAAACTAGCTGAAAATAACTTTAAACCTTAACCAAGGTTGTTTTATTTATTTCTCACAAGTTCCACTTATATAAAAAAAATCTACAAATGACATAAAAATAACTCTTGGATCACATTACGAAAAATTAATTAACTCATAAGACAATTTAATCAAATTAGCTATATGACCTGCAACACAACTACCTTGGGACAATAATATTATGATTTATCTCCCTTATTCAAACTTGCAATATCTAAGATAGGTAAGAACCCTAAAAATATATTACTATACTCACGAAAATTTAATCTACCACCTATCAAAATAATATCGTTAATGATTCATTTCTAAACTGAAACAAAAATTACTAAATACATTAAAATTCCAATAATTTGAAAATTTTATTGACTACATTGTACATGAATATAAAACGAAATCTGACCTCAAATCTTATAACTACATTCTAGATTAATTTCTCGTAAAATTTAATTTATTAATTTCTCATTTACTTGACTTAGATAAAAAAAAATTAAATTAGTGACTCTAAGAAAAATTAATTTGCCAAGTTAAATAAATTAATTATTTAAAACACTCAGTTTAAAACATTGAAAAATAAAGAACCATTTTCTTTAACAATATTTTCTTAACCGTAGTTATAAATATTTTTCCCTAACCTAAGTTACAAAAAAGAGTTACTCAAATGCCTCTTACAAGGGTGGGGGACACGCTTAGATGCTAAGGAAAAACAAATGCCTATGGGAAGTTAAATGCCCTAAGGTGCAACCCGGAAACCGTAGCTGGATAGTGTCTAAGTGCATATCGATCAGGCCATACACCCCCTTTTTTTTTGTTGTTTTAATCATAGGGCCGATTTTATTCATAGATGCGCATATATGTAACGGTTAAGTTGCGGCCAAGCTTATTTTTACAAGGACGAAGAAATGCATGGGAATTGGATTTAAACATAGTACGTGGGTTAAATAGGGCAATTTATTTTGTTGTGAGCATAAGATATTACATTTATTTTCCTTTTTTGAAATATACTAAAACCTACATGGGAGGGCTGAATATATATATTCTTTCAGCACACAAGGTTTTTAAATAGGTGAGAGAGGAGGGGGTCCTATCCCTGCCACAAAACCCACATTGGGGCCACATCTTGCCCCAAGGGCATGCTCACAACCACGTTGGGGCATCATGACGGTGTCTAGAGATGGCCTAAAGTTATATATATAAAAACAAAACAATTATTAAAAAATTGGCATGAGTTATGATCTAGTCACACCTTAAGAATGATATATTTAATTTTTTACAATAGAACTAGAACATAACTTGAAAAACATGTATATATTCCTAATCAAACTTTGATATTTGTCGCAATAAATAGATAAAAAAAGAACTTTTAAATGATCAATTTCAACAAATATAAATATATGTATACTTCAACACATCATGTTGTTCCAATAGCAACTTAAGAACAACTATAAAAATTATTTTTAACTTATAAATGTATTTCATTTTAAGAGTAGTTTTAATCTTTCAAAGTTCAAAATCAACTTAGGTATATATTTTTCTACATAACATCATTTTCTTATAAACATATTTCATAGCAAGATTATTGTACTACAACAATTTTATCTCTAGTTGGAAAAAGCTTTTATGAAAAACTCCTTTCAAGTGTATGTTTACTAAACACTTGCTCCAACCAACATGCACAATATTGTAATGAAGAAATGGCATTCCCATGGCTAGATGTGCTCCAATAAGCCCTTTAACACCTACACAAAGACAAAAAATTCCAATTGTCATAGGAAAACTCACCTCCCAATCATTGACTTGTTCACAAGCCACCCCTGAGCTAGGAGGCCTCCAAAAAAATCATGTACACTCAATAAAACAAATAATAGTAAGAATACCATTCTCTCAACTCACAACAATAAAACATTCAAAGATCCCAATGGATAAACACACACAAATCTTCTCTAAGATTCACAAATGGGGAAAAATAAACACAACCATATTTTCAATAATTCTTCTTCTTCACAAACTCAATTTCTCATAGTATCACAACATTTCTCCTATTCCACCACACAAAAAGATAAGGATACTCATACCAAAGCTTCTCCTTCTAAAAGGAAGACACATTTCCCATTAAGGGTTATCCCTCTCTCAATCCCACACTTGAGATGCTAGCATCAAGTGGGATAACTTATTCCATAAAACCCTACCCAACACAACAATAAGGGAAAACAACACAAAATTAAATACAATAGTCTCATTTGCAAACATCTACACATACACAATAAGAAAGAAATAAAAAAGAGATTTTGAGAGCCTACCTCTCCTAGATTATCAAAGGTTGAGATGAGTTGATGAAGAGCTCCAAGATTCAACTCCAACTCCTTCACAATTCCTCTCTCTCACAATACTCAACTTAAAAATAATGGTAATGAATCAAGAACAAAATCCCCTTCATCCTAAGAGGGATTATAAATAGAAACCCAAAATATAATCCATTCAATGGGGAGGTGATACTTGTCATCTTCCCATTCAAATTCCAAACACATATCACCATAAATATTTCACATGTGAGAGCCATTAAAAAGGATATGATTTTTTTATTAACCCTTGAAAGTCTTGAAGATGTACATGATACATTAAGGAGGGAAGGTGCATATGGACAGTCAACCATCAAATTATTGCAACACAAGTTTACTCATAAATAAAATTTGGAAGATGAGGATGGGATTAAGACAAGTCAATCGTCCCACATCCATAAACTATCAAATTTGTCGTTCATCTTTATGGGAAATCAAGAGTGGTCATATATTAGGCATAGTCCAAGATATGGGGTCAAATAGGTACCTTACCCATAGGCACCCACCTTAGGGCTTTAAAAAACACATAAAAGAGTAAAATATGTCATTTTAAAAGACCCTCTCAAATCTCCAAAAAGATCAAATCATAATTTAGCCATCTAGGATGCCAACCCAACACTCATTCTAATCATAGTGATCTTAGTACACAAAAAAATCTCAATTAAACATTTACAAACCACATTTCAAAAACTACATGACATAGAGACTATAGTCCCTCCAAATGGACTATAGTCTAGCATCACAAGTATAATCATAGTAGGGTTCCTCGAAGACCTCTAACTCTATTAGCCATGGAATTATCCACAACACTTGAATTCATAGGTCGATATATTCATGCAATATCATAGCTCAAGCAACATTATTAAAAAAGGTGGATTCACACATATGTCCATAAATCAATTCCACTATGTAGCTCAATGAGACATCCCGATAACATAAAAATATCTCAATTTAAATTAAACATAATCCTCAATATTTTTTATCAACATAATTGCACAAAAACATTAATTAAATTCATACAAAATAATTTATGAATTTTTTTTTGCATAATTCATTTAGAATCTAATCATTCAAATTTATCATTTCATATTAATTCACCTAAACAACATGATTTCTAATTGATCTTCAAGCATTTAAATTTATTATTGTATAATTAAAACTATTATACTCATAATTAATCATCAAATCACAGTCTAATATTGATTCCAATGTCTAAATCATCATAATAATAAATAGTGATATCAGGTGTCAACATAAATATAATCTAAATAACATAAGTGTCTAATCCATCAAAGGGTGGGCCTCACAAGTATCACACTTCTTCAACTACCTACTTCTTCTCCTACAACATATTTCAAAATCAAGGGAATTTTTTACCATAAATTCACCCTCTAAATGACTTCTTAATCTATTGTGAGAAATTTGAAAAAACACCTTGTAGATTATTAATTTATATCAAATGTTGATGAAGATGTTTGTAACACCTATGGTCCCATTCTTAATGCAATGAGGAAATAGTAGTGCAACCACCCAAAAGGCCTATAATTATTATGTGACATAGCCTTAATTTTGAATAGTGATGTCTCCACAATAGTGTGTACTTGTGAGTATACTCAAGATTCTCATTCAATTATTACAAAAATTCAAGTTTCTATGTTGATATTGAATCTAAGTACCCACATGGTGAATTCCACACATGTGGTCACTTTTATAATTTTGACATCTAACCCCATCTTCTCATAATTTTGACATCTAACCCCATCTTCTCATATGGTAATATTCCTTAAAACATGACCATTTTTATTTAACTTTTCTACCAATCAATTCACTACCTTATAGGTTATCCCATGACAAAATACAGTGACGCAACCATTATTTTCATAACCACTTTTAAATTCCCTTATTAATACTTCTATTGTTTCATTAAATACCACAAACCTTGTTATAAACTAACTTATGAAAAACATTGATAGTGTACAATAGCATCTATTTTTTTCTCTATTTTTATCTTGAAGCCTATTGTTGCCACCTACTATCATTGTAACTCACTATCACTCAATATAGTCACTACACTCCTCATGAGTCTTTAGATGCTCTATTTTGATAAATAAAGCAATGGAAAGGGAGATCCATATTCACATATCCTAGAATTCACTACCTTGTGTAGTGATTTTCTATGTTAGGATAAGATGTTAGTGAAAAAGTCCCCATTCATTAACAACCAATTATTATAACATTTTCAATTGAACATTGGCTCACAAATTAGATTTATTGACTTGGAAAATAGAGTGCCAATGAGAAAATCATAGACTTCATCTTTCATTGCTAGTCAATATTTTCATAGATTCCATATACACTCCTTCAATCACATGTTGACAAGGTTTTCATTGGAAACCTTCAACCTCTTATTTGAGATAAAATCTTATTAATGTGATACCCATCATGTCCAAACTTGTGCACGGCCATAATAGATTACTAGTAAAAGGTGAATGAGTTTGAGGCATCCCCTTATGCCTTATCAATTCCTCCTAGATCATCTATGCCCTTTATATTATTTAATAAAACAATTAAAATAACACAAATTTCTATAAGAATATAGAATATCTTTTTAACAATGTAGGTTCAACCTCGCCATCATCTTCTATGATGGCCTTAATTATTTGGTCATAGAAAAATCATTATTTTACACCACTTTTTGAATCACTACAATCTATTCTACAACAACTTATTTCATATAACATGGTATTGTTGTTGGATATCTTCTCCTTCGACACAAATAAACCATGTTCACCTTCTTATGACTAAGTATTTCTATTAGTTCCACTATGTACCTATAGACACCTAAAAATGACATACATTTCTTCTAATTCAACATCATTCTTCGTCGTCATTTCCTATCAATCTGTTTGTCATTATTAATTAAATAATTTTAAGCTAACACATTATCTTCTTTAATTAAATATTATTTAATTATTTAATTATTTCATCTTTTTCCCTCATCAATATTAGTTAAATATTTTGTAATTCTTTAATTAAATTATCATCCAAACTAATTAAATAGTTTTAATTTATTTGATTAATTTGTCATTTTCTTCCAACCACTATGATTAAATAATTTTAATTATTTAATTAAATTTCTTAATTTCCTCTATCCACATTGATTAAATTAATTTTTAATTATTTAATTAATTCATGCATTCCTCTTATCCACCATAATTAAATCATTTTAATTATTTGATTAGCTAATATTTCCTCTAAAATTTACTTAATTTGCTTTTCTATCTTTAAATTCTTCTAAAAATAAATAAAATCAATATTTTATTTATTTCCTAATTATATCCTCATCTCATGCATGTGAATTAAATAAATAAATTTATTTAATTCTATCTCTAAAATTATTTATTTGACTGAAAAGCAACATTAGTTCACTCTCACTCACTCCCACTTCACTCGTCCAAGCAACCACTTAACTCCACATCTTAGCATCTCATCTTGACACCTGTCACTTGCACATTCACCATGATCTCTCAACCAATCTCATATATTGATCTCTACAACATCCTACACCATTGATCAGATATTTGTGAAAGCTATAAAACATCCATCATTTAGCCATTCAATCTCTCCACAAATTTGAGAAATCAATCCATCTTTGCATCCATTTTGTGAATTAAGGTTATGCAAAGGGTGTTGTCATAATAGTGGTTTAAATTCCTGAGAGGAACGAATTTTAGCTGAAATCACATATTTTTAGAAAATATAATGATTTAAGCCTTAGAAAGTTCCATTTTAAGGATTCCAATTGAAGAGGGTTTGATCAAATCACCTTAGATCAAACCCCTTGGATAGAACCTCGCTAGTTTTAAACCATACCTATAAATGCGTCTCCTTTACACCTATCAAAATGCTGATAAAAAATCACTTTTGATTTAGCTTTTGGGGGATCAAATGAATTCATTTAAAATTTATTTCAAATGATTATGGTATTCCTCAGAACAAGCTATCCAATGAATATAATTTTAATATGTTTTGGTTTTGTTATATATTTGTTTTTTAAGTTTTATTAAACATAGGTTTTTCATCGAAAATGAATTTCTTTGTTCTTCACATGTGGAAAAATAGAAGATTATCAAAAAAAAAATTGAAAAATATGAGTGCACCAGCTATTGAAGTCCTTGATCCAACAAAAAAAAAAAATTAAATTTTGCATATACAAAAAAAGTTACGCGTTATACGGTCGCGCTGTGTCTAAATTGTAATTCATTTGACTTTGAAACTTGATTAAGGAAAAAATATTCAATAAAAGCTATCTAACCAAGTGGAAGCACTAGATATCAGAGTTACAAATCTAAATTTGAAAGAATTAGAATTTTATCCTTCATGGAAAAAAAGTTATGCATTATCATTGTCGTGACTTTTTAAAATGTTGTTTTCCTAAAATCCAATTTTTATTGGAGATGGAAAAAGAAGTACAATTTGATTCAAAAATTTGAAAAAATATTTTAGAATCTATAGACAAAATTTGATGAGACTCTAGTTTGCACCATCTTCAAATTCCCTCATAGTTTAGCACAGCTATAGGTCTTTGAATGTGAAGATTTAGTTAAAAATAATAATTTAGGTGTCCAATTTGGCCAAAATTGCTTGGCCACTGTATGGGATCACCCAAAGCTAAGAGCAATCCACATACTATTATTTACAATATTTCATCATGTACAATGGAGTAATGTTAGGCATGTTTGTGGAGGTAAAATAGTTTAATTTAATTTACTTTTATGTTTTGTGCACATGCTCATATTAATATAGTCATTTTTTTATTGTATGTGGACATGGAAAAAGTAACCCTTCTACTTTTTCTTGTTTTGTCCCTCCTTTTGCTTAATTGGCTTGATTCTGCAAGTGATTTAATGTAGCAATGTGGCCCACACATTCACATTAGTTCTTGAATCTCTATGAATTATTAAGACTTTATGATGCCTTGTAAAGGTGTTGTGAAGTGTTGTAATGCATTTTCACACTTTTCTAGACTCTTGTTATTATAATTCATCTAAAAATCTCATTTTTATCACTTACCAAGTCTTATTTTAAAGTGTTGTAAAATCTTGTAACAAACTTTCACACTTTTCTAGTCTTGTCATCAATAATTACACCTTTCTTATGCTTTATTTGGCCCCTTTACGCATTTACATGCCTTAATTAAGTGTATTTGTTAATATAAACCCAATAAAAATCATTTAATACAAAATAATTCTTCACACCCATTCACTTGCCTTGAGTGGGACCCAATCAATCCCTCTTGGCACAAAAATCAAAATAATTTCAAACAACTGGCAGGTTTTTATTCCTTAAGACCTAAGGTCAGCCTATGATGTATTTTCGGGAAATTAGGGAATAATTGTGTATGAATAAGTGATTTTCTATTTATTTTAACCCCCATCAATCTAATCAATTCATTCAAGTATTCAGGCATAGCATTTCTCTAAGCATTCAAGCATCTTAGGCAATTATCAAGCATCTTGGAGCAACCATTGACATATCTTCAGACTTCATCATCAAGGGTTTGGTGAGTTTATGACATTGCATGTTATTTGTTAATCATCCTCTCTTTATTTCATTTCATTTTAAGGGTTTGATTACCAAACTAGGGTTTGACCAAGGCAAACCCCTATACTCTATCCCTTAACCCTTTTCCCCTCTTTGCATGTGTGTTTGCATGTCTTATATGGAGATTTGTCAAATAGTTTGGCGATAAAAGGTGTTGTCAACTTATCAAAATCATTCAATTCAAACAAAGACCTAATTGAAGCTTGGAGACCTCTTTCAACCCATTTTTTTGTAGATTCAAATTCAACGACCTAACAAGCAGAAAAGTGCAAACTAGGACCCATAGAGTTGACCTTTGAATTTTTAGATTTTTGTACGTGGACTAATTCGTCATCTATGGAAAATGAGTCCCACTGCCAAGCTGAAAAAAGTGTTTTCCGAGCTTTTCTATTCCTGGCATCCTGAAACCTGTTTCAGTAGTTTTCACCAAAAACATGACTAATTTGCCATTTGTGGTGAATGAGTCCCTGTGGGCTTCAACAGTAAACTCTGTAGCATTCCAAAACCTTTCAACATCAACTTTCAGCTTCTAGGTGCACCTCATTCAGTTTCATTAAGTTTTGTTATTGTTTGTTTATGTTTTTAGTTCATTTTGCATATCACAACGTGTTTTCAAACACTTCATATTTCTTAGTTTTGCATTCATAATCAATAATTTTTTTTCATTTTCTACATTTATATCATCTCATCTAGGCATATTACATCCATTTTACCTCAATCTTGAGTGTGAACATAGCAGTTTTTACCCTATTCCTGTCCTTTTAGGTGAAAAACCCTAGAAGTGAGTAAACATTAGGGTACCAAAACCCATATTTACATTGTATAGGGTCTTTTATTGATATGTCCTTATTTTTAGATTTGATAACATGATTTAGGCTTCACAGTACTTGACCATGACATGGAAAAAAATTTGTTCTTGAAACACATAATTCAAGATCTCATTGACTCCAATGTCATACAAATTATTGGAATGAATGATAGAGGTTAAACATTTGTGACACCACCAAATAAAACCTTCAAATTTACACCAACTCACTTCCACACCATTCATCCACAAATTTTATCGATCCTATCACAAAGTATGATCCATTCATCCACCTCAATTCCACCTCTCGAGTGCTAGATAGCCACATTATCCCTTCTTTGTCATCATCTACTAACATGTTAGGTATAGTGGACCCTTCACCATGAGAACCTTAGGTTGGACTAATTCCTAAACCCACCATCTCCTTTTCTTCAATATATGTGCATGTTTGTGTATATGATAACCCTCTCTATATACATGTTCTAGTTAACTAGAAAAGTATTTTTTGTTCTTTGGTGGACCTAGTTAGCATGGTCAATGTAGTGATAAAGGAATTCCTATAGTTCAACTTGTTATAGATAAATGTGTATGATCATTTTGACATCTTTGTGCCCATGCATGATGGGCACTCTATTCTAGCTATGGATTAAAATACCCTTTTCATCAAGGCATGACTAAAGACCCTAGACAACTCATTTAACATCATTCCTACTTTAGATCACTTTTGCATCCAATTGGGTCATCTATGGATCATTGTGACGTACGCTATTGCATACATTTGTCACAAATATTTTAAGTTTCATTATACTAGTACAATACACACTATTATTCATAATAAATACTTGAGCAACCATCCATTTGGGATAAATTATCCTTAGACTATTTCTAGCCCAACCCCTCTTAGCCCCCTTAAATCTTAGATTGATAATCAACTTAAAATCTATCAAAATTTAGGTTATACTTTTTCTCTTATTCCCTCATCAACACCATTTTCACCTCCTACAATCACTTGACATATAACAACTTTGTTCATACTCCTTCCCCTACTCTTGGAATTGTAGAGGAAATAAATATGTGTTAGTTGACCCTTCCCCTTCCTCTTCTATACCTAATGTGGTCACTCAAAATATTTCTCTTATTCCTCCCCTTGCCCATATCATAAGTGATATAAATAAAACCTATTTTATTTGATCCTAACCCTCCTAAATCTTGAGAGTGTACTTATCATAACTAGTTGGATTGACTACACAAGAACCATCAATTTTCTATCACTCATTACCTTTCTAATCCACCCCCAGCACCACCTTATAATCCTATTGTTTATTATCCTCTCGCATCTCCATATTATAATTATATACCCTCTCATCTACCTAAGGAACCTAATAACCAAAAATATCAATGAATTTAGGTGGTTTTAGCTCTTTATGTCTACTCTTCTCTTCTTCTTGAGATTTGTAATTTTTGACCATTCATCACTCCACTAGACCTACCTAATGTAAGTGTGATATTTGTAGGACTTAATAGTGAACTCCCAACACCTCAAAAAAAATTGCTAGACCAAAATGTCTTCCACAAGAGAGAAGAAGGAAAGAATATCTTGCTTGATTTTGGATGCAATATTGACTGATTGAATATGTGAAATGTACATATGATGTCTTGCTTATAAAGGAAAGGTTATAAGATAGGATTAGACAAGATCATGACACGTGTCTTAAACTTGTACAATGAGACAAATAACTCAACATTATTAAATGATTTAGGACACAAGTATTGAATTCCATGATAAGATAAGATAAGATAAAATGATAAGATAAAATGATACATAAGACTTCTAGAAATATTCCTAGGACCTAAGTGGAATTAACATGTAAATATGACCAACTAGTGTAACTTAGGGATTAGATTATAATGAAAATGGTGCAAATATACAAGGATGGGTCCTAACTACAAGGACATGTTAGGTACCCATTTACAAATGCAATCTCTCACAAATGGAGAAAATGAGAAAACCTGGTGGGAAAAACAAGGAGGATGATGTAATGAGGACTCAATAATACCATCCAAGGATTACATCCATCATGCATATACAATAAATTCCCCCCATAAGAGGGAAAGAGAGAGACTATATAGCACCCCCAAAATGTATAATATCCTACAAAAATGGTGAATGCTTGAAGAAAAAACACGATCCAATGCCTACAAATAATGTTTCTCTCCTTGGGAATAAGATAGACCAAGTACAAATGCAAGAATGCTTCCCATTCTAGATAAGAATTGGTAGGAAGAAGAATCCATATGCGTGAAGATTGTGTCTCTAAAATATAATCATGGGTTTCCAAGTTATTGAAAAGTGATGATGATGTCACAATCCAATTAGGTACATGCCCAATCACAATAGGTGACAAACTAGTAAAAAATGGAAACTAATATTGAACAAAATTTGAAGAAAAAGATGAAGTGACAACACCTATGCCACGACTATCATTAAAAACCCTCAAATTGTTCCTCCAAATCTGAAATGTGAGACTCCACAAAAGATACAATGTTTGGTAAATAGGAATCCCAATTAGGAAAAAAATTAGATACTTGTTGTAATGAATCACCAAAAAAATATGAATGTGTTAGGAGAAGTTTCTAAATCATCAAGACGCTCAAGTTTTGTATCATATTCAAGCTCCTCTAAGGTAACATCATCAAAGGGTAATTTGGAAGCATCATCAAGTGGAATAAAAAATCTGTTGTAGGATCATCTAGGAATGGAGGATTATGTGAATCTCCAAAAATATCCCAAATCTTGGACCAAAATATGTGTGGGCACCTAATTCCTGAAATTTGATTGTAGGTCTCTCCGAAGATGCTCTCACTAAACTAGAACCAATCAATCCTATGATATGATCATTTGTATTACCCCAAACTGATTTCTTCCATATTTTCTTTGGCTTGGGTATGATTCCATAAAGATGAGGCAAAAGATTGAGCCACCTATAATGTTTTAGAATTCCTTTTTACCAAGACTCATAATTATCCTTAGTTAGAATGATTATAGAAGGATGAGTTGCATAAACCATGGTTACAAAAAATGATACACTTCTCAAATGATAAAATAAGATATCAATACATGAATTATGGATGAAATGAAGTATAATGAAAAAAAACAACCTCCCAACTACCAAAATGTTCAAGTGAGCCTCTAGGATACCCATCGGGAAATAATTGAAACAAAAATATACTTGGGACATAAATACACTCAATATACCCTAAAACCTTAATATTGTCCCTCAACCTTATACTTAAACCCTAAACCATACACTCTCAACCCTACACCCTATGCCTTATACCCTCAATCCATATTATAAACCCTAAACCCAATATCCTAAACCCTAATCACTAGACCTTACACACTTAATTTTATACACTCAATGAGTTGAATATTATCCCTTGATATTAAACCCTCAACCCTCAACCCTATACCTTCAACCTATTACTTAAACCCTAATCCCTCACCCCTATACCTTAAACCCTTAATCCCTCAACCCTCAACCCTGAAACCCTCAACCCTTAACCGTTAAACCCTAAAATTTTAAACCATAATCCTTTTAACCTTAAACCATCAACTCTATACCTTAAATCATCAACCCTCAACCCTCAACCCCTTAATCCTCAGCCTCAACCCTTGACTCTATACCCTCAACCCTTAAACCTAAACCCTTAGTATGCCTCCTTTTCAGCATAAATTGGCTCACTCTGACTCGACACATCCTCCCAGCAGTCAGCCCTTAAGGCATAACCCTTAAGCCTAATCCCTTAACCCTCAGCGTTTCTCATTAAACCCTCAACCTAATCCCTCAAATTCTTGTTGACACATTAATGCATTTAATGCCATGTTGTAAACCCATAATCTCTCAGGCTCCAGGCCTCAAGCTCTACCCTGCAAACCCTCAACCCTCTACCCTATATATTAAACCCTCAACCCTCTATCTTATACATTAAACCTTCAACCCTAATCCCTTGACCCTATACCTTAAACCATTAATCCCTCAACCCTCACCCCTCAACTGCAAACCCTCTACCCTATACATTAGACCCTCAATCCTAATCCTTCAACCCTATACCTTAAACTCTAAACCCTCAACCCTTGAACCTAATCCCTCAACCCTCAACCCTTAAACCTTAAACCCTCTACCCTATACATTAAACCCTAATCCCTATACCCTCAGCCATATACCCTAAACCCTCAAGCCTAATCCCTCAACCCTCAACCCCATACATTAAACCCTCAACCCTAATCCCTCAACCCTATACCTTAAACCCTAATCTCTTAACCCTCAACCCTTAAACCCTAATCTCTTAAACCCTAAACCCCTTAAATCCTCGGCCTCAAACTGTCCTTGGGAGACTAAGCTCTTAGGCCTAAAACCTCAGCCCTACAGCTTCAGCCCTTGAAGCCCTAAACCCTAAACAGCTGAGCCTTAGGCCACCAAACCTAAGCTGTCAGAATGTGCGGCCCTCGGCCCTCAACATGCGCCAGGCCCTAATCCCTCAGCCCTCAGCCCTTATACCCTAGTCTCAACCCCTCAGGCATAGGCTATGCCTCAACATAGAAGCCCCCAGCCTTGTCCACCTGTGGCTGGCCCTCAGCCCTTAAAACCCTCAGCCATAGGCCTCAAGCCTATATTTGTCTCAGGCTGGGTCTGGCCCTCAGCCCTCGACCCTAGTCCTCAGAGCCTCAGCCCTTAGAGCCTCAGCCATATGCATGACACAATCTCACCAACCCTCCAACCCTTAAGCCTAATCCTTGGCCTCAGCGCCAAACTCTAAACCCTCAGCCTTAAACCCTCAGCGCCAAGAGCCTAATCCCGCCCAACCTACAGCCTAAGCCCTAGCCTATCGCCCAAAGGCTCAGCCCTCAACCCATGAAGCAGCAGACCTATCCCTGGAAACCCTCAACCTTGAGCTACTGCAGAAACCCTAATCCCTCAACCCTTAAACCCTAATCTCTCAACCTTCAACCCTAATCCATTAAACCCTAAACCCTAAACCCCTAATCCCTCAACCCGTAAACCCTTATCCCTTAAACCTTAAACCCTAAACCCTCAACCCTTAAACCCTCAACCCTCAACCCTAATCCCTTAACCCTAAACTCTCAACCCTTAAACCCTAAAACCTTGAATCTTAAACCCTACACCCTACAACCTCAACCCTCAACCCTATAATTAAGCCCTAATTTGTTAACCCTATTGGAATCAAGCAAGACTGAGAGGGGGGTGAATCAGTGTTGTGCAATTTTTAACTTTACTAATCTGATCCTTAAAGTACTAACATTCATTAAGTAAAATGTAAGAAAATCCACAACACCATAACACAAAGGGTTTTAAGTACAGGAACCTGTTGGGAAAACCATAGTGGAGGTCAATCCACAAATATGTTTTAATTATACTCAAAGAAAATTTTACAAATGATGAAATGCACTTGCATTAGGGCACACTACCTAGAGCTCTTGCTCAAAAATTGAAAGAGTTCAGCACTTGCTTACAAAGTTTGGAGAGTGTTCAGGTTTGGTAGTATACAAATGCTTATTCTGATTCTGAGTTAAAATCAACAATCAAATTTTGGACCTTTTTGACTAATTCTTTCTCAACTGCTCTGTTTTAGCTGCTTCTGGCAAATTTTGTATTACAGAGTGAGAATTGTGCGCCATCCTCTCTTGACATTATGACATACATCAACTCACATTTAACATATATCAAAATGATATAAACGATCACTTATATATCTTCTACTTAGGATTTGATCGCTTCATGTAGGCCTCAACAAAATAAGAATTATTCATAAACTATCAGCTCAAATCATCCATAATATTCAATGCACACCCACAAGAGTTGGCCACAACATAGTGAGGACCCAAAACAAAATGATCAAGCACAAAAACACTTAAACAATAACTCCTCAAATATTTGCGACACACTATATTCACCAAGTTGGCCTTCATACACTGATGAACATAAAATTAGTCAACTTGACCTTCTAACTTACACTCAAATCGATACGAGGAACCAAGATTTACAGATAGCATAGATTATGCATTGAACAACCTTCTCTAAGATCCACAACACAAAATAATAATAGAAAATCTGCATATGAATCAAAGAACACAAATATATCGAAAGCTTTGTTCTAGCTTAATAGATAATCACTGATTTTCAATCTATCTGCCGGTAAGAGTAAATTACAACGTGTGGATCGACTAGCTCAAGGGTTGTCATCAATGATAGCACCAAAAAACATGTGCAGTGTCTCTTGCCAACAATCTCCCCCTTTGGCATTGATGGTAACACTTAGTGAAAAATGACTAAGTGTCGAATCAGTACCTACATAAATACACTACCAACCAAAACTCCAAAAATATCTTCATTCACAGCTTAGAACTATAGCTCCCCCTTAGATGAACATACATTTTTCATTGTTCTATTCTCCCCCTTTGACATCAATGGCAAAGATGGGGAATCCGCATGCAAAACAAATAAAAACTTCAAACTGCATATGTACACACTTGTTTCAACAATTTACACAAACTTGAAAATATCTACAAAATTGGTTTTCAACAGGTTTAGGATTGAGTCCCAACACTTCTTAAGGCTTTCCATAATGGTTATGTGACCATATAGTAAATAAGATTGCATCTTAGTTGATTCAAGGTTCACTGGATCACTGACAGTCAAAGCATCTTGTGCTTCCTTCAAAGCACTTAATAGTCTCCATCTTTGGACCAATTAAGCCTCTAAGTTCACAAGCTCTTTCCACAAATCTATCATTATCATGCTTCAGACACTTTATCTTGTCAAGTAGGGATATAACATGACCTTCTTGCTCTCCAACAGAAACAGTTAAAGGATCAAAAGCATCAGAAATAGCAGCTAACTCTTTCTCATGATCCTTAACCTTCTTCTCATTGTCCTCAGTAAGTTTTGACAAAGACAAACATGACTTATAAACCTTTCCACCTTCAGATAGAGCACTATGAACATTCTTCACACAGGTAACTAACATATATTTATCATTAGCTATCATTCCTTTCAGACTATTGAACCTTTTTTCATCAAACTCCTTATGTACCTTGACCAAAGCTGACTTCTCAAGTGACTCAAAATGAGTACTTACCAAATTTATAAGTTTCTTCAGCTCACCAGAGGAAGAACCGGATTGATCCTTAACATGAGTAGGCATGATCTTCTTTAGAATACCAGATGCAAGATTCAATAATTTGTTGTCCTCAATGTGGGACTTCAGAATTCCTTCCCTAGCCTTAGCTTGTGCAAATGATGCAACTTTCATTTATGAATTGGGGACAAAGTAGACAAATGAATAGGACCTTCTCCCAACTCAAGATCAAATTCTTCCTTTTGCTCATCCAAAAATCTCTTCACTGCCTCTGCAGTGTCTCTTGCTTCCACTGGAACTTTCTTAACTTCAACCTTCTTTTCCTTAACCACTATTTCTTTAGCCACAAATTTTTGCTTGACATTTGGAATTTCAAGCTCTTCAACTGATATCTCCTTTTCTTCAACTGACACAACTTGAGGAGCTTCAGTGTCCATAGGTGCTTCGGTATCACGCACATCAAGAGGAATCTAAGTGTCCTCAACTGTAACCTCTTCATTTATCAGACCAGATGAAATATCTTCCACATGCATTTCTTCAGAAACAACATCAGTTATGTTCTTCAATAAAACTTCCTTCAGAATACTTTCAGTTTCTTTTGCAACCTCTTCAGTCCTGCCCATTATGTAGTGTCCCTCCATTTCGGCCGTCTTTGGATCTTGAGTGAGTTTGTTTGGTTAATTTGAGTTGTCTTTTGTGTTCATTATTATATTGTTGAATTTTCTTTTCAAATTATGTGATAAAGTAATATTATATCTAGCCTTGATTAATCAATTAAATTAAATTAAATTAATTACAAGGTGACTTAGTTAATTGGGGGTAAAATAATAATTAAATGGATGATGAAAAGATGTTATATATATTCTAATTATTAATTTAAATAGTAAGAGTAAAATTCCTACCAATAAAGAAACAAAATTTAGCCCTTAGTCTATAAATCTTAGAAAACCTTACTTAATCAAACTATGATAAAATATGGATCTTGTAAATATGTATTAGATGGGTATTATTGTGCAGTACCATAGTAATATCATAGGTATTGTAACATTAATAATAATAGGTGAATATGGATTAAAATATTGGTAATTATATTAACATAATTATTGTTATCACTTTTAGATTCAACTATAATATCATGGTGAGTTTTAAAGTGAACTGATATCCCCAAGTTTTGTTCATATTTTTATATAGACAATTCTATAGGTGTTTAAATTATTAAAATGATGCTTTATAAGGATTTTTTTTAATTTAAAGGGGATTTCCCTACGAATATATTGCACAATGTTTTGAATCTTTTTATTTTTCAATTCTCATTTTATATTTATTTGTAATGATAAGTAAGATAAAATCCTAATTTCTAACATGGTAGCATAATAGATAAGGCTATATTAATCATTTTTATAGATACATTGTTGAGATTCTTTGACTGTTTATTACTTAAGATTCTCATCTATGCTTCTATATTAGTATTATGTAGAGCAACATTTGATTTGATTAGATTGACTGAACAAGTACATAAGAAATTAGTATTATTTATTGTACATAATTTTAATGTTTTCTTTTGAACTAAGTTTTAGGTATGAACAAGTGATATTAGTATTGTGTAGGACAATTATGATAGTGTTAAATAACTTGCAATTAAAAATAGTTTAAAAAAAATTGTCAAAGAATCTCCCTATGATAACAAACTTATAATAATTGATTACAATTTAAAATGTAAACAAAAACACAAACTAGTCAAATTATAGAACATTTCATGTATAGGATAAAAAGGTCCCATGACATATACCAAGGAATACATTTTCTTTTAAGATACTTAATGTTCATTAGTACGAGAAAATTTGTTGGGAATATAAGAATCCAAAGGAGGTGGTGTAAGAGGATTGATGAAGCCAACCCAGGAGATGACAGCTCTTTGAGGAATTTTGTCCACAGAACACATGCCCTGTCTTTGCATCCTCATGCTTAGCTACATGTTATTCTTTCCTAAAAACCCTGCCTTTTTCGAGGAGATGGGATTTTCTTAGAGGTGTGGCATTTTTTTTTGGGGGATTCCCATACTATGTGGGGAGGCTTCCATTTTTCGCGTAGGAAGGAGGATTTCGATGACAAAGAAGATGCTGGCATAGGAGGCAGGGATGTTGGCAATGGTGATGTTGCCTCAAACTCTTTCTATCTGGTATTGACCTTTCACTTCTCCAACTTGGCGGACTTACAACCTGTTTAGAGTTTGTGATGGTTAAATTTTGAGGGTTGGCGATCCCCTTTTCTCACCTGTAGTTTATGTTTGAAGCAATGTTAACGCTGTTAGTCTTAAGTTGGGCACATTTTATGGTAGTTTGCATTTAGGGTGTCCTTTAGATAGCCAGCTTGAGCATGAAGGTCAACCATACACACCTTTTGATCAACTATATATGCAATAGGGGGCCGCTGGTGTGAGAAGTATGTGCAGCCCTCATCCTCTAAACCTTCATGACTACGCACACCTAGGACAAGCAAAGCTTTAGGACATGTTACAGAGTGCTGCATGAGTCTAAATAGTTTGAGAGCTTCCTTGCAAAATCTGTTTTGTGTCTATCCTACATTCAGTGCTTCCAAGAGGCCGCCATTCCTTTGGGCACTCTGTCTAACTATTCATAATCCTTCTTCTTGCGTCCTATTTCCTAGCTCCCTTTTGGTGCAGACAGGTGGACGCTGGAAAAGAAAGTAGGTTTTATTTCTCCTGTATAGCGCCCTTGGGTTTCTGGCATCATGATCCTCCTTGCATGACAGTTTTTCTGTGCTTTGGCAACCTATCGCTGCTGCAGTACTTAGACTTTGGAGAGTGCATGAATTTAAATAATGTCCCTGATACCTTTTGCAATCTGTCTCAGCTGCAACACTTGAACATCGAAGGGAGTGGACGTTTAGATAAGCTCTTGATTCGACCATTCACAACCTGTTGCAGCGGCAGCGCTTGAACATGGTAGGGCGTATAGATTAAAATAACCTCTCTGATTCTTTGGCAACTTGTCACATCCGTAGCACTTGAGAATAGAATTTTGTAGAGATTTAAATAACCTTCCTGGTTCCATTGTCAACCTGTCTCAGCCACAACATTTGAACATAATAGGAAGTTTAAAGGCTTAAATAATTCCTAATGTGCAATATGAACTTTTGTGGTTCGGTGGAAAGTTTCTTTGATTGATATATATTTATTTTATGTGGCTTGTTATGGTGGTTTATATTCAATTTGCATGCATGGGATTTGTGTACATTCCTCTTGAGTGTCTGTCTCTGTATCTCTGTTGGTAATGAATGTAGTTATTTTCATGTCGACAGAAATTAGATGTATTGTGTAGTTTGCAAATTTCATAGATATGCATAAAGATAGATGTATATATATATTTGTTTGGTTGGTAAATAAGAATGTTGTGAACAAATTCTGTAGTATTGAAGTTGCTTATATTTAAAGATGAATACATTTCTTTATGTATGTATATACAATAATATATATCTATATACATAAATGTTGTTTTGGGTATATATATATATGTGTGTATACCATAGAGTATATTCGATAAGTAGAGTTGGAGTATAGATTTTGGTAAAATTAAATGGATATTTGAATTAGATCTCTATGAAAGATTATTTGTTAAGTCTTGGAATTGGGCTTAGTGTATGTATAGATGTTTGAGTGTATGGATTAAGTGACTAGGATAGTGAGTAAATTAAAGTGAGATATATATTTGATATTTTAGCTAATGAAACTTTAGGAACATGTAAGTTATTTTATGATGTTAGGTATGTTTTTAAAGAGTGAGTAAACTACAAGAATAACTCTACCTTTATCTATAAAAGTTGTTTTATAAAGTTAGAGTTAGGGTATCTAAAAACATCTCATCTTTCAAGTAGAATTAGTTCAGTTTATTCAAATGGAATTTCTTATATATATATATATATATAAAGATACCTATAAGTTGCATGTTATTATTTATATATTTAAAAGTCTAAGTTGAGTTATTTGTAGTGAGATTGTGAAAAGATCTGTTTAAATTAAGTAGAATTAGTAAATGGAAAAGTTATTTAAAGTTAAATTTATTTACAAATTCCTTACGATTAGATTGTGATTTGTGTATAAATTACATCTATGTTAGATTTGAATTAAATTTATTTTCTTTTAAAATGCATATTAAATAGATTTATTTTCAAACGTATTGAAAATCAGATTTATTCTCTAGTGCATTTAAATTTTTATTTATTTTTAAATAAAAGTGGCTATGCCACTGAACATTTTATTGATAAGGAAAAATTTTACAAACCCTGGTTCAAAAGGAGAATACCGGCAGGAAAGAACCAAGGAAGAAAACCTCTGGTTATAGCTCCAAAAAAAGATAGAAAAGCTAACCTAGAACCCCAACCAAAACCAGAAAGATATCCCAAACATGATTTAAACACTTAACCCCAGAGAAGCCCCCCACAGAAAAGACCCAAAATAAGATACAATGGCTTGGTACCAGATACCTAAGCAAAACATTTCTCCTTATCAGGCGGCAGACTAGATCCAGCTTCATAATGTGACAATGGCAATAGATGATCCAAAGAGAATTTCACTTTTTTCTTCAGAGGAGGAGAAGTGTCACTATTGAATGACCTAACAGCTTCATCGAGCAAACAATGCAATGCCAGAAATAAATTAACACCAACGGACAGAATCTCAGGAGGAAGTTTGTCCTTGAGCTTAATCAAAATAGTGCAAATTTAATGCTTCACGGAGATCCGAAACAGATATCAAATCAAGAAGCACAAACTTGTTAGCAATAATAAGAACCAGTTCAGCATCAAGGAGAACATCCATGATAATCGTGAAAAAAATGAGATAAAATCTCAGCAATTAAAGCATTTGATTTTTCCTACAACCACAATTTTCCCACCACCTTCATTAAAGTAGAAGCAATATCATCATCACCTAGATCAAAGATAACACCAAGATTCTCATGAACAAGCGAACTAGGGACATAAAATTCCTTTTGAATCAAGACCACCGAAACTCAATACCAGTCCATTGAGTAAAGAAAATAACCCACATACATAGCACAAACTTCCAAAACCATTCGAAGCAAAAGAAAAACTAGTGATCCATGAATAAATATGAAGCATTGACCAAGACTGTGGGGAAGCCGACTTCCCACCAAACACTGACAAGAATTTCCATAGGCAGTAAGAGAGTAAGAACAACCCCATATTAAACACCAAGATTATCATTCACATGGAGGTGCAAAGGCAGTACGATCCCTTCAAACCACTGTCGAGCAACCATAGGCATAAATAGAGCAATGATCTGGCATTGGTCAGTGATAATTTTATATTCTAATCTCTGCAAATTGCAAAACCCGAATCATGTGGCCACAAAAAAGTACAAGGCCACGAAACCAATTTTGATATTCAACTTTTAAACCATGCTTGTAGTGGAGAGAAGGGAAACATAACAATATACCAAAGCACAACCATAGAAATCTAGTGGTTGACAGAGCTGCCCAGAAAAAGCTCCACATGAAGCTTAATGACCATGTTGGCAACAAAAGGAGAGTTAGAATAGATATACCCAGAGGCATGGATCCCAAAAGAAATAGCCAACCAATGACAAGAGCCCAACAAATATGCAAAAGAACACAACATGGCCAATAGCAAACCCACAGGACAGATTTAATGTTTCAGAGGAAGGGCTTCTTTATTGAATTCTTTAAACAAAATCTGCTCATCAATTGCCTTGTTTACAAGCCAATCTGCCAAATGATTTGCTTCTCTATACACATGAGATACATAATAGAATTTGAACCATCGCAATTGTTGGAGAACTTTATCTAACAAGTACTATAATTGCCAAACTTGAAGTGCATTTAAAAATTAGATTTATTTTCAAAGTGCATTTAAAATTTGATTTAATTATAAGTTATTTAAAAAGTTAAATTTATTTACAAATTCCTTACGATTAGATTGTGATTTGTGTATAAATTGTCTATGTTAGATTTGAATTAGATTTATTTTCTCTTAAAATGTATATTAAATAGATTTATTTTCGAACGTATTGAAAATCAGATTTATTCTCTAGTGCATTTAAAAATTAGATTTATTTTCAAAGTGCATTTAAAATTTGATTTAATTACAAGTTATTTAAAGTTAAATTTATTTACAAATTCCTTACGATTAGATTGTGATTCAATTGTATAAATTGTCTATGTTAGATTTGAATTAGATTTATTTTCTTTTAAAATGTATATTAAATAGATTTATTTTCAAACGTATTGAAAATTAGATTTATTCTCTAGTGCATTTAAAAATTAGAATTATTTTCAAAGTGCATTTAAAATAATTACAAGTTGTTTAAAGTTAAATTTATTTACAAATTCCTTACGATTAGATTGTGATTTGTGTATAAATTGTCTATGTTAGATTTGAATTAGATTTATTTAGTTTAAAGTCAACAAATGCAAATTATGTTATATTTTGATTAAATTTATTTATATGAAGTAAACCAATATATACTGCATTTTATTTAAATTTATTATTTTGAAATAACAAATATATATGTTTCATATTAATGTTAATTATTTTGAAGTAAATAAAGGTATAAGTTAGGAATCTTAAATTAAGAGAAATTTGAAGGTTTACCTACTGTAGGGTTTCATAGTGCTTATTTAATTAAAATATTTTATGGTGGAAATACATTTAATTATTCTCTACATTATCGTTAGTAGGATTGGATTGTGTCTACATTTAAGTGAATGGACATTTATAGTTTATCTTGAACATGGTAGATCTGATAGTTATTTATTTAACTTGAATACTCTTTGGATTTGATTCTTTATGCATACTAGTGAATCTATATTGATCATATTTTCCTCTTGTTTTATTTTGCTTTTGAGGTAATTTTATGTCTAGACATGATTTGGATATGATGAGAACCCAAATGTTAAGTTACTTTCTATTGGATAGTCATGAGTGGTAGGTTGTTAGGCTTCCAGAGGTGATGGGAAACCCATTTTTTGTTGAATCTTCCCATGTTTAAACCTTTGTGATTTCAATGATTGTATTCCTATTTTAAGTTCACATCGGTGTACTCTATTCTATGATTTGTTTTTCCTTAGTTATGACTATGAGCGAGATGGTTCATGCCTCACACACGCATTCATTTATGATTTTTATACTTGATACATCCCTTTATTTTCCTTCATTTACCTCCAGAAGCAGTTACCTTGTAAGTGGTCATTGAGATTGTCATATGTTATGTTTTGGTTGACCTTGTGAGTTGGTCTTGTGATCATTCTGCTTGTATATCTTGTTCATGGGTCCTTTCTTGTCATCTCCTAGTGCAGGGGGTGGGCCTTCAGGTCCATGTGGTCGGGTGGAATGTGCTATGCACCCCATTGGGTTCCCAAGTCGTGTTCATGATGCAGAAGCGGACGCATAGTTTCTTGAGCTTCACTTGGTGGAAGATTGTTCTTCTCTTGTACCTTACTCTTTCTTGTTGTACTCTTATCATTGACATAAGGGAAGCATTATGTAATATACTATTGTATCCATGGTGTGTTGTATCTGTGGAAATATGCTCCACAATTGTAATATCGAACTATGAATTGAATTGGAATAAAATGATGTATTGTTTCCTCTCTTTTGATCATGGATGGTTGTATGTCATCTTTATGTGTTCTTAGTTTTTAGTCGCTATCGTTGATAAAATTTTATGATTTGTAATGACCATTCTATGTACCCCAAAGGACGTAGGTGACTTTGTAAATGCATAATTGCTTTTCATGAAGTGAATCTACAAATTAAATCTTATACAATGTTTCGCTTTCAAAAAAAAAATTGTGTAGTGTTTGTTGTCCTTTGGGGTTCACGTGCTGGGGCATTACACATCATAAGCTTGTTTATTCTTGTTTTTCTCTTGAATTCTCTTTTTTCTTCTTTTAGGATTGTCTTCATTTCCTCAATAGAAATTACCGAACTTAGATTTGCAAGAATTCATTCTCTCAACTAATCATCTTCAATTCTGGCACTAACTCTTCTCATCTCCAAAATTTCATATAGTTCCTTATGCAACTGTGCCATTATCTCAACAAGAGTCATATTAAAATTGTTCAAATATTTTATTGTAGCCTCCTCAAGGACTCTTTGACCAATAGTGTCAAAGGTACCATACACTTCACATAGGGGCTTAAGATTACCATCCTTGATTATACCTCTCTCAATTTCCTTTACAGACATACCTAGTTTGTCAGGCTTCATCTTCTTCTTTGCTTTCTCTTTTTCATCAGAGGCCTTGTCCTTAGTGACTATTGTTGCAACTTGGGTGCCCATATGCTTTATTTCTCTAACTTCTTCATCAAATTATGTCTCATCTTCTGAAACAACTATATACACTCTTGTGCTCTTATCCTTCTTCCTCTTACTAGATGCCTTAACTTGAAATTTTTCAGGGGCTTACTTCTTTGCATGACCGGATAGGGGTGTAGGGTCCTTGTTGATCTAGTTTGGGCAGAGGATGTTGTCATACTAGAAGATTCAATTTTAGTAGGCTCTTTTCCTTTTTCACTTTCAACTTGTTCTCTCTTCCTTCTAGCTTCACTTATTGCTTCTTTATATATACCCATGCTCTCTGCAAATATTTCCACTTCTTTCCTTACTTTTCAGACTATCATTGGCTTCTTTAACTGCTCATGGAATTGCATGTCCTTTTATGCATATGTTCCAAACCTTTCTTTAGACGAATCCAAAGGCTTACTCAACAAATGTTGTGCATATAGCTCGAAGATTCTTTCCTCAACTTCATAACCCATAATTGGCATAATCCAAATGGTTCTAGGTTATGCAGCTTCCATCAAGCATTGATCAATATCCACCATAAAATAAATTGTGTCCTTATACTTCTCCACAATAGAAGTAGGAATTATTTCCCTTGCTTGCATTACATTCTGAAAGTTCTTAAGATATCCCCAGATTGCAATTTTTTTGGCTTGCAAATCACCAAGGCTAAATAACATGTCTCTAATCTAAATAGCTATAGGCTTATTACCTCTTTTCCAAAACACTTTTCCAACTCTCAGAACTTCATTAACAAACACAGTAACAGATTACCATATTTAAAGGAATTCTTCTTGTCTTTCTTTATCTTACCAAGATTCTCCATAAGCTGACTTTGAAGTAACTCACACAAGTCATACTTTGCATTCTCCTTCACCATCTGATATGCTGCATATATGGTAGTATCGGATACAAAAATTTCTTGGTTGAAATGATATATCTTGTAACCAATGACCATCAAGGAAAATTTCACATCCACATCAATGATGTCATCAATTCTCATTGCTCTTTTATCAAATATTGAACCAGTTGCATCAGTGACTATCTGATTCTTTACAACCTTCAAAATTGGAAATCCACCAAAGGAATTTAAACTTGTAACAACACTTATAACTTCCTTTGTAATCTTGAAAGGTTGATTCAACCACATAAATTCAGCCTGAACTCGACTCAATATATACCAGACCCATTCGCTTTCATCAAACATGGGGAATTTCACAATTTGCATGAATTTCTTCTCCTCTAGGGTTTTGAATTCAGGCTTAACACGGAAATCCTCTCCAACAATGTGTTTGCAATATAAATTCAGCAACTGCAAGCTCCCTAACTCCTCAATATTAGCATGAATATATGCCCTAATGTCTTCAATATGCAAGACGCCGTAGGAAATAGATAAAAATGAACCTAAGGGCTCAGTCTTAACAGATTTGAAAGGATGCCACTTGAATTCTGGACGGGGTTTATCCTTGACTTCAACTACCAATGGAGTATCCATTTTCACAAATTCACAGGTTTACAAGTTTTCTTGGTAAATACCTTTTAGCCGGATTAGTCTTTGATCTTTGAATCCCCTTCATGCTTGAATTTCCCAAATTTCGCTAAAGTTCACTTCAGAGCTCTCAAAACTTCTTCTCAAAATGCAAAGTGACAAATGGAAGATAGAAATGAATTTTTACATTTGCACACCTAACCTTTTTGACACAATAAATGCTTTTTCCCTAACTCATCTGGATACCCTATTTCCATGCACTATAAATGATAACTCTTATGTGGACCTTTAGTTCTGCATAAATACTCTCTCCAACTGTTCAACAATATATGTAGATCATTAATGCAATCATTGCACTCATCCACATCCTGGTGTCAATTACCAGTAGGGGGTTTGAAATATTTTCTTGATAGTTCCCCCTAGGTCAAAGGCCTAAAACTAATTCCTGGAAGAACTTCCAGAAGTTGATTCTGGTGCTAGCTCAATTCCTACAATAGAGGGACTCTTCTTCACCCATGTCTTCTTCACCTACTTCCTAATCTGATCTATAGTGACTTTCCCTTTTCCTTTTTCATCCTTCTACATGTTTCTTCTTTGATTTATCGGACCTCTTCTACAAAATTTAGCAATATGTCTAGTTTTGTTGCAATTGTAGCACATCACATTTCTTTGTCCAGACCAGTTGTTCCACTAATTTTCTCTTGATCTGTACTAGTTAGAAATATGGCCAAATCTATTGCATGTATAACATCTAACATATCTATAAAAATTGTTCATCACATTTCTACATTCATTTGACTTATGACCATACTTGTTATAGTTAAAGCACTGACTAGAGAATGATGGACCACTTGAATTCATTCTACTTATGTATTGAGCTTCCATATGACCATATTTATTGCAAACATAACAGTTACCATTAAACCTTTGAGCATTAGGTTGTCTTATCGGATACCTTCTAGCATTGTTCATCTGATTTCCTTGTCTGAATCTCCTTTGTCTAGATCCAGAACTTTCTCCTTTCTCATATCCAAGACCTCACATGTCACCATCAGTCCTCTAACTTTTAATCAGTTCATCAAACTTGGTTGAGCTAATCTTGAACTTCTCCTTGAATTCATTTGTAGTAGTAAGTTCATCTCTGAGATCAACAATGTGCTTTTCAAGCTCTTCCTCATTATGTTTGGATTGCTCCAACTCAAGTTCCAATTGAATGAATCCATCAATAATTCGGTTACACTCTTCAGATTTCTCTTTCAGGGATTGAGCAATCTTTTCTTCATTCTTCTTCCTATCTTCAATTTCCTTAGTCATCCTCATCATAATAGATTGCATCTCATGCTTTAGAACTGCATTATCCCTGGAAAAAATTTCACATTCTTGTGCCTTTTCCTTCAAGGCTTGACTTAGTTTTTCATCTAAAATGCATTTACTATCTTCCTTCTTGATCTTATCATAGAGTTCCCTTCTCTTCTCTCTGGACTTATTGATTTTTTCTTTCAATGACTCAATGAATCTCTCAGCATTCATGAGATTTTCTTGTAATTCCTGAACTTCAGATTTTTCCTAATCAAGATCATCTAGGACCACCATAAGTTGTTGTTGAAGACTGCTTGAATCCATTGAAACACTTTCCAAGATCTTACCCAAGCTTTTAAACTTCTTCCAAGGAACTGTGGTCTAATACCAATTATTGGAATCAAGCAACACTGAGAGGGGGGTGAATCAGTGTTGTGCAATTTTTAACTTTATTAATCTGATCCTTAAAGTACTGATAACATTCAACCAAAATAAAAATGTATGCACATAAGACAAGTAACCACAACACCATGACACAAGGATTTTTACGTGGAAACCTTGTTAGGGGAAAAAACATGGTGGAGGTCAGTCCACAATATGTTTTGAGTATACTCAAAGGAAAAGTTTACAAAATGAGAATGCACTTGCATTCAAGCACACTGCCTAGAGCTCACTGCTCAAAAACTGAAAGGCTCACTGCCTTACAAAATTTTGGAATACTTCCAAAGATTTGAACTGAGAAAGTAGCATCTACAAATGCCTGATCACAGTTTTGGTTAGGCTCAAAAATTGAATTCTAAACCTTCTAACTGATTCTTCTCTTCTGCTTTGTTCTACTTCAACTCGCAATAAAAGTCCTTAATGCACAAGTGAAACTGTGCATAATCGCTCTATTGACCTTCTGAAATTTGCAACATACATCAACTCACATCGAACATATATCAAAATGATATAAATGATCACTTATAGATATCTGCTACTTAGGATTTGATCGCTTCATGTCGGCCTCAACAAAATAAGAATTATTCACAAACTATCGGCTCAAATCATCCATAATATTCAATGCGCACCCACAAGAGTTGGCCACAACATAGTGAGGACCCAAAACAAAATGCTTAAGCAAAAAAACACTTA
This sequence comes from Sequoia sempervirens, assembly GCA_007258455.2. Lineage (NCBI taxonomy): Eukaryota > Viridiplantae > Streptophyta > Pinopsida > Cupressales > Cupressaceae > Sequoia > Sequoia sempervirens. The sequence goes on along the minus strand of VDFB02227376.1, from coordinate 3,991 downwards.
AACAATAACTCCTCAAATATTTGTGACACACTATATTCACCAAGTCGACTTTCATACACTGATGAATAGAAAATTAGTCAACCAAACCTTCTAACTTACACTCAAATCGATACGAGGCACCAAGATTTATAGATAACATAGATAATGCATCGAAAAACCTTCTTTGAGATCCACAACACAAAATAATAGAAAAAAATCTACATATGAATCGAAGAACACAAATCTACCAGAATCTCTATTCTAGCTTAACAGATAATCACTAATCTTCAATCTATCTGTTAGTAAGAGTAAATTACAACGTCCAGATCAACTAGCTAACAAGGGTTGCCATCAATGAAAACACCAGAAAACATGTGCAATGTCTCTTTCCAACAAACCCAATATTTTAAACCCTAATGGACCTATACCCTATACACTTAACCTTGGGCACTCAACCTTGAACATTATCCCTCAACCTTCAAACCTCTACCCTATACCCTATACCCTCAACCCTATACTTATGCCCTAAATCCTCAACCCTCATCCCTATGCCTTATACCCTCAACCTTAAACCCTGAACCATATACCTTAGACACTCAACCTTGAACATTATCCCTCATCTATAAACCCTCAACCATATACTTAAGCCCTAATCCCTCAATCCTCAACCCTATACCTTAAACCATGAACCCTACACCCTCAACCCTCATCCCTATACCCTATAACCTCATCCTTATACCCTAAACCTTGAATATTATCCCTCAACCCTATACTTAAACCCTAAACCATACACTCTTAACCCTTCACCCTATTCCTTATGCCTCAATCTATATTGTAAACCCTAAATCCAATATCCTAAACCCTAATCATTATACCTTACACACTTAAGCTTATACACTCAACAAGTTGAATATTATCCCTCAACTGTAAACCCTCAACCCTATACCCTCAACCTATTACTTAAGCCCCAATCCCTCAACCCTCAACCCTATACCTTGTAAACAAATATTTTTGCAACCAATGGCTTTCTTACACTTCTAGGGTATTTCACCTAAAAGGAGAAAGATGGGCCAAAATGGGCAATGTCTACACTCAAAACTAATGCAATAATAGATGAATTATGAATAAATTATGTCAAATGCAATGATCCAAATGCAATAAACTGAAAAATTAAGTGAATTACTCATGCAAAACCTAAGAAATACAAGTTTTTTGAAAACACATTGTGATATGCGAAAATGACCTAAGAATGCAAACAAATAATAATAGAAATAAAAAAAATTGGAGAGGTGCACCTGGAAGTTGAAATGTGTCGTGAAGAGGCTCTGGAATCCTACAGAGCTGATTGGAAAAGCTAACTAGGACACTTACGCCAAGTTGGGCGACTTAGTCTTGTTTTAGGGAGATTCTACCGAAACAGGTTTTTGCCAAAAGGGTATCCAAAAATATAAAAATCACTTTTTATGTCGGGCAGTGGGACTAATCCACCACAGATGGTGACTTAGTCCACCTAGGAATCTTGGGAAGTTCGGGATAGGAATCTGTAGCTATCAGTCTACACTTCACTTCTTAGCAGGTGTCTAGTTCAAACTCTACATAAAGTGGGTTGAAAGAGATCTCCAAGCTTCAATTAGGGTTTTATTGACTTGAATGACTTTTATGAGTTGTTGACCACCTTTTATCACCTTTCTCTTTGCAAATATGTATACAAATCATGTAAAACACACATGCAAAGAGGGTAAAAATGGTTAAGGGTTAGAGTATAGGGGTTTTCCTTGGTCAAACCATGGTTTGGTAATCAAACCCTTAGAAATGAAATGAAATAGAGAGAGAATGATAAAAAAAATAACATACAACGCCATAAACTCACCAAACCCTTGATGTTGAAGTTTGAAGATATTCTTCTCCAAGATGCATGAATGCTTTATTGAATGATTAAGGATGCTTGAATGCTTAAAAAATAGAATGCATGAATACTTGAATGAATAGGGGGGTTAAAATGAGAGAAACACCCTTTATTTATACTTGATTTTACAATATTTCCCGAAAATAACACATCGCAGGCCGACCTCAAGGGTAAGAGAGAAAAATCCCACCATAAATTTAAAATGATTTTGATTTTTGTACCAAATAGGAATAAGTCGCCTCTATTGGCAACTTAGTTCCACTTAAAAAATTTAAGTGGGTGTCGGGAATTAAAGGGAACTAAATGTTGTTTAATGGGAATATTCTTCGAAATACACTCAAGTAGGGTCGAAAAGTATATTAAGGGGCAATTTAAACATAAGAAAGGGTTGAATTAGTGATGACAAGTCTAGAGAAGCATGATAGTTTGTTACAATTCTTTACAACACTTTGAAATAAGACTTGGTAAGTGATAAAAAGGGGTTATTTAGGTGAATTATGATGAAAGAGTTCTAGAAAAGTGTGAAAGTAGGTTACAACACTTCACAACACCTTTACAAGACATCCTAGAATTATTAATGATTCAAGACCTAATATGAATGTGTTGGCCACATTACATCATTGAATCTAGGAAAAATCAAGCCAAAAGCACGAGGGACCAAACATGAGAAAAAGTAGAAGGGTTACTTTTTCCATGTCCACAGTTATCCCCCACTTTAGTGAGAGGATGAACTTGCTTCAAACTCACACTAAAGTAGCCAAACATGCAATCAAGAGGAGTTTCAATTTACTAATGGTTAGCGAGATGAGATGACAACAATCAAGAGGGGTGATCAAGCCCCTAGGATCAAGATCCCATGGAAAACTAAATATGAGCATGAAGAAATACATGAGAATGGTGTAAATGGAGAAAGAGGAAGAAAAAGAAAGAAAGTCGGATCAAACTTCGATCATTTGTCCAACCCATTGTGGATTAGATATAAGCTGTTGGTCTTGAAAGGAAATGCATACTCACACTGGGGCGGTGGAACTCATGGCAATTTGTCGGGTAAGAAGGCCCAAAGGGTGAGAAATATACACTCATGGCTGGCATGCACTCTCACACATGCAGGTGGCTATGGGGAAAGTCATGCCTCAGAATGGGCTTCCTGCTCAACCATACCAAAGTTATACCTCCTAATAACTTTAATAAGGTGCCACAAAGGAAAATGTCATTTCATGCTCCATGAGACAAGCAAAGCTTTGTATGATAAAAACTCATGAACAAACAAGATGGCTCTATAGGCATGCAAGTTGTGTTATGCAAGGTGGCCATATAACCAATGCAAAATACAAAATGAAAAAGATGTTCAAAGGAGTCTTGCTTGGTTCATGCGAGGTCTATAACTTAGGGAACATTGTGTCTAATGTCTCCAAGAGAGGACTAATCAAAGAATAGAAAATCCACAACTTAGGGGATGCAATGCGTCGCAACAGACCACTAAGAGGAATGTAATATGCTAAGATATATCATGCTTATGAAGGACACTATACCCAATGTCATCCACAAAGTGACAAATGCATTGTATGAAGTAAGAAGGATGCACTAAGAACCAAGTAAATGAAAAATGAATAATGCCAATGTACGCCCCCACTTTAAAGGAATTGTTACACACCATTCTGTGAGCAATTACTTTAAAGTAGCAAAATGAAAAACAAAAATAAGACATGAGAGCCAACTTGAAAGCCCCTATGCCAAGTCATATGTTTTCAAGTAAGGCTATATCATGTAAAAGAAAAAGTAATAAAAGAAAGAGGGGTTTCCCCCAAAAAGGAAAACACCAAACACATAAGGGATCTATATATTTGGGGTCAGTATGTTCATTGTTGCAATGTTTTGTCAAGAGCTCAAAACTGTCATCATTCCCTGAATACATAGAACTAGAAGACTAACACAAAGAGAGCGAAAAAAAAAAGAGCCCTTTTGGGTCAACATGGAAGATACATAGGGCATCTCAACGCTTTGCATCATCCCCAAAAGGAAAACACAAACAAAAGTGAAAGAGAAAGACCTTTTGGGTCAAAATGGAAGAGACATAGGGCATTTCAATGCTTTGCATCATCCCCA
>VDFB02227372.1:0-17425 GCA_007258455.2 Sequoia sempervirens | reverse complement strand
TTGTTCCATCTTTTAAATTGCTCAAAGATTTAGGGTTTAATATTCAGAAATAGATTAGTTTCAGTTGGATAAATGATGTTTATGATTTCATATTTGGAATATTTGTAGCTATCTCTGGTCTATACCCCCAGTAACTATCTGATTGTAGTAGGCTGGCAAAGTCAACCTGGACCGTGTATTCAATGTGCTTGGGTTCTATTGTAGATGTGGCTGTCCTGAGTGATTTGAAAAATCTGTATTCCCTTAAGATTGCACCGCTCTTGTAATTGCATTGTGGGCTGAATAAGAACTGTTATCTCGGTGATAGGTCCATTCCGTGATATGTGCTATTTACATTGTTTGTCCTCTCAGTAGTTTAGATCTTATCACTTCCTTGCATCCCTATCTTTTGCTATTTATTTATTATTCGGTTAGATTTAGGATCTAAGATCATCATATTGTCAAACCTGATAAATTGAAAGATATAGTTTGCTTGTACTAAGGTCCGATTGTGATTACCAGTATTTCACATTTTATCTGAGTTGTTTTATGCATTGTTATGACCTAACACCCGAGAGACCTTGGGGTGATTTTCAGTGATTTATTATTGAAAATTATCTTTCAAGAGAGATAGAATACTATTTTCTATCTGAGTTGTTGCCGTGCAGAAAACACCATCAACAGATTGGCGCTAGAAGGAGGGCCTAAATGAGCACACTGGATTATTTCTTGAACGCCATCTCTCCAGAGAGATACAGGAGAAATACCAGATCTACCACAGGAGAGGAGAATTTACAGGAGTTATAGTTCCACGCTAGGTCAAGGAGGACCCGAGAAAGGGGAGAATCATCACCCATCCCCTCACCAACATCGTCCATATCTTCACATCCTGAGGTTGAGGCTATACCCATTCTTGAGGCCGTTCTTGTTCAACAGCCCCAGCCTGTGATTAATCAACCACAACCGCCACCCCCACTTTTACCAATGGCTTTCCTTGCCAATAACCCGTCGCCCCTATTCTTCCAAGCCTATAATGTTATGCCCAAATACCCTGAGCACTTCTGTTCAAAATTTCATGCTAATGACCCAAACAGGACTGCTGAAGAACACCTACGGATTTTTCAAACCTGTCTCAAAGATAGGGGAATAGTTCATGAGGACGTTGCCTGTAGGTTATTCCCTTATTCACTAGGAGAAGAAGCCTTTTACTGGTACAACCATCTCCCTGCCGATTCAATCCTTAATTGGAATGATCTTGAAAAGGCCTTTTTATAGAAATTTAGAATTCCCATTAGTGCTAATGAGCTATACCTACAGTTCATCAAGGTTAAGAGAGAGGTTAATGAACCGATAGCCAGTTTCAATAATAGGTTCCACCGTGCATTCACCAGATTACAAGACCCATATGTTTTGGATGATGGTACTACCCTGGGGGTATATTATGAAGCTCTGGATAGCCTAACAACAACCTTTTTGAAATGGAGACCTAACCCTCTAGGTACCTTGACTGATGCTTATACAGAGGCTGTCAAGCTTAGTACAGATCTGAGACAACACCTGACCGGGCCATTACCTTCTCTGGGACCAGTTGCACATCCTAACCAGATTCAGGCAGTAAATCAGGCCCTCACCAATCATACCCCAATTATGAACCCAGTTCCCCAATTACCTATGGTACCACACCCTGATCATCCCATGAACCAGATCTCTCCTATGACAAACTTCCCTCAACAACAAGTCAATCAGCCCATGTATCAGACACAACCGAATAGCTTCCCTGCGTATCTGCAGAATTCTGAGGTATTGCATCAGTCTTTGGGATCCGCCACAATGCCTATTCCCCCTTAGAATAAACTGAACCAGATCCCTTACCAAGATCCCAATAGGGAGAGAATTGATGAAATGGCTGAGCAAATAAAGAAGTTAAATCTAGAGGTGACTTACTTAAGAAATCAGAACAGTCAACTACAAGCTGCCCAGAAGGGAATGCAATCTAATCAGAACAGAGAGTTTTCACAAGGACAAAATTTTGACAGGGGACAGCGTAATGACAGAGGGTTCTATAACGACAGGGGATATAACCAAGATAGGGGTTACAACAATGACAGAGGTTTCAATAATGAAAGGAGGTAGAATTTTGATAGAGGCCAAGGAAGTGGATCAGGATTTGATAAAAGGCCGCCACAAGGGCAGAATAGAACTTGGAATATAGGCCCTAATAATGGAGGAGTTCCCACCCCATTGGATCAACCTACCAATCAGATTGTTAATCAGTCTGCAAACCAACCAGTCAGTCAAGATAAGCCTCTTAACGGTGTATACCTGGCTGAAGCGGCCTTATCAAGGTGGTGCAGACTCCACAAAATGAGCCAGCATTCGGAATTGGAGTGTCCAAAGTTCCAAACTGCTGCCTCCATTTTTCAATATGAGGTAGAGAATAATGTGAATGGATAGGAGATGGTTCCTTCTAATCCCTATGATTCTCCTGTGCTGGTATTGAATCATGCTCCTTTTCCAACCAGCAACGAAAATGTGCCAGAAGAACCTGATTCCCAGGAAGTCTAAACAGATCAGATTTGTAATGGAGATGAGGTTGCTCGGCTATTCAATGAAGAAATGAATGACAATGGCCCCCTCGATCAGGAGGAAGCTTATGTTGAAGAAGTGCAGATGTTTCAGAGACAAGGATTGAGGGATATGCCTCACAGACGTCCACAGCCTGGAGGACCTTTCACCACCTCCATTCCTCCCAACAACTTCAGTACCCCTCTAGATCCTAATGCTAGTAACAATCCATCCTATCCACATGTCTCTAAGCAGTACTTTTCGAAGGACAGACAGTCTCAAACTGAACCACAGAAGGAAAAGGTTGTTCAAGCTAGCAAGGATAAGGTGGAGGAACCATCTAAGGAAGTCTCTACTGATATGAGTGAGGAGCAGATGGCTTCATATGTTGCAAAGGAATTCAAGAAACTAAAGGTAAACCTTTCTGCATTTGAGTTATTAAGATTTACTGCAATTAGGAAGGCTGTTTTAGGCACCTACGATGCAAATTCAAAGTTATTGGATAAGTCTTCTAGTAAATATGTCGGCCAGACTTCCAGTTTTCAGTCTGTGAACACACAAAATCAGACCCAAATTAGGACCAACCCACCTCCGGGAGATAAAGGAAAAGAAAAGGACAGAACTCAAGTGGCCCAGGTGGACACTCAGCCCACCTTGTTTCAAGGAAAGACAGAAACTCCACCATTTCTGATATCAGTCCGAATCTTTGGTAAGAACCTTCACAATTGCTTGTTAGATTCTGGTGCTTCCACCAACGTGATGCCTCTTGGAGTTTGTAGGGCTCTAGGAATTACACCTGCTGATTCTCAGAAGAAGGTCACTCAGTTGGACAGAACTGAAGTGAGTGTGGCAGGAGAACTTAACATGATCCAGATACAGATAGCTTCTGATCTAAGAATCCAACAAGTTATTAACATTCAGGTAGCTGATATTCCTGATGCATACCTGCCTGATCCCAGGACGGTGACTCTACCAAGGCCTTGAACGGGCATGCCCACCGATCACCTCGGGCTACGTGGCTTCCATGGGAAGGGAGTACCTAATCAGATCCTCGAATTGAGAGAGCAGAACCCCAAATGAAGTACATGATTACTGAATACCAAAAGACTTCAACAAAAGTACTGATATCAGAGGTTGGAATGGGAAATTACCTGCTGTCGGCTCAATACGAAGAATCAGATGTAGAAGAAGTGTTGATGCTACACTCGATGCCTATGGATGTTGAGACAGGGTCTAGTCATGTTGAAGTTCTGACAGAATTAGTCGAAGAAGAGGAAGAACCTGAAGACAAATAGATCAGCTTATTGGATGACCTATGAATCTCAATAGGCACGTATGGAGAACTGCACTACCCAGGAAAGAGGACGAAGCTTCGCTGAGTTACTCTTTACTAAATTGGTGTAGAGTCCATTAAATGCTTCCTCATATTCAGGATTTGGAGTGCTGTCTAAGTGCTGTAGACAATGCGAAGCAAGTACGTAAAGCAGCATGAATCCAGTTCAGGCAGTTAAGACAGATGAACATAATCTCCAAGAAGAGTGTGAAAGCCATAAACCTGTGGTGACTGAGGTGGCCTCTAACACTGATAAACCAAAAGACAGAATGAAGAAAAATACCACTGCAGAATGCTGGACTCTCAAATTCGATGGATCCAAATCCAAGCATGGAGCTGGAGCAGGGTTTGAGCTGATCAGTCCAAAAGGTAACAATTTCTTTGTAGCTCATAGGCTCCAATTTCATTGTACCAATAATGTAGCAGAGTATGAAGCTTTAACTGGGCGGGCCCCTTGGCACCTTCAAGAAAAAGGGCCGATCCTAAGCGCTTTTGGAGATTCGTAATTAGTAGTCAAACAAGTAAGAAAGCAAGATTCATGTCACGCATAGGAGAATGACCAACTATAGGCATAGAGTGTGGACCTCATTGAGGGATTTTACGCTTTAATATCCAACCGATCCCACGGAAAAAGAATCAAACTCACATTCTCCTGGCTCAAGAAGCAAGATTTCCACTGGCCTCTCGCTGTGATCAAGAAGTTTATCGTTGAATTAACTCCTCGCGCTATCACCCTGCATATAATGAATTAATTTTCAGGTGTTTGAGGATGATAAACACATCCTAGACTTTATTACAAATACAGATGTCTTTGCTTCACAGATCATTGATGAAACAGAACCTCAGGAAGCAGAATTGGATCTAGAGGGTGTGCTAAATTTGAAGTCCAACACTATTCCAAGGGGAAAGGTACAGTTAGAGAGAATTTTCAACATGGACAAGATTAGAGACCAAGAGCGAGACTCCAAGAAGGAGTCAATCAGTGGACAGTGTGACCCTCACAATGTGGGTACTGAGGATAATATCAAGAATATTTTCATTGGCAAAGTCTGCACTCCTAAAGAAAGACAGGGTATAATCAGAGCCCTATACAATTTTCCAGATATAGTGGCATGGGGTTATGAAGACCTAAAGACTTACGATACATCCATCATAACTCATACCATACCTCTAAAGCCAGGTGCTAAGCCTTTTAGACAGAGACAGAGACCTGTCAACACATTGTTGGAACCAGTCATACAGAAAGAGGTTCAGAAGTTGCTATCTGCCAGGATTATATTTCCTGTTAGGCATTCAACGTGGGTGGAAAATTTGGTTCCAGTAAGAAAGAAGATTGGTGAAATAAGGCTCTGTGTTGACTTCAGAAATCTGAACAGGTCATCAGAAAAAGATAACTACCCAGTTCCCTCTTTGGATGAAGTGCTACAAGTGGTCAATGGATCACAGATGATGTCCTTTCTGGACGGTTATTCAGGGTATAATCAAGTGATGGTCCAGTATGAGGACAGACACAAGATTGCCTTTACAACTAAGTGGGGAACCTTTGCTTACAGGAGGATGCCATTTGGGCTTATCAATGCAGGGGCTACATTCCAGCGAGCTATGGACATTGCTTTCAAAGACATTATGGGGAAGTGCATTATCATTTACATGGATGATCTGACTGTTTTCTCCAAAAATAGAGGGGATCATATCTCGGATCTACGTAAAGTATTCCAGAAGTGTAGAGAATTTGGCATCTCCTTGAATCCCAAGAAGTGCATCTTCGGAGTTACAGAAGGCAAGCTGTTGGGGCATGTGATATCAGAGAAAGGAATTCCTATAGATCCAGAGAGGGTGGAAGCCATCCTGAAAATTCAGCCGCCTGCCAGCAAAAAAGAGATGAAGTCCTTCTTTGGTAAGATTAACTTTCTCAAAAAATTTATCACGGGATTTGCTGAGATTGTGAAGCCATTGAATGCTATGTTGAAACAAGATGCCAAGGTTGAATGGACTACAGAAGCAAAGGAGGCCTTTGCAGAAATTAAGAGAGCCATCACCGACGCTCTAGTATTGGTGAGCCCAGACTACAATAAGCCCTTTTATATCTATTCCTTTGCTTCCGACCATTCGTGTGCTGGAATGCTGACACAAAAATCTGATGAGGGGAATGAGCATCCCATCGCTTTTATGAGTGCACCATTGAAGGATGTAGAATTGAAATACCCAAGTGTGGAGAAGCAAGCATATGCCCTTGTTCGAAAGCAAAGAAAGAAATTTAGGCATTATATCCCTCGTAAATAAGGTGTTTGTAATTGTTCCTGACCGCAGCTTTGCTAAGCACCGGATGCGTAACTGTGCTAGGAGCGCAGAGCTAAATGGGTGATTATGTTTCGTGGAGTATTAATACTGAGATCCACCTCGGCGAAGTTGCAAGAGGACAAGGACTTCACCTGCACTACGGCGTAGATAGGCCCCGGACTATCTCGCCTATAATTATAATGTTGAAGCAGTTTCTCCTGCAGGGTCGTATGATGATATAGCCTATTATCTGCTGAATCAACGGCCTCCAGCACACCTTAATACAGTACAGAGGTGAGCCTTAAGGCTGAAAAGTGACGGCTTCATGCTGAAAGGAGCTATTCTATACAAGAAGAATCATGAAGGTATTTATTTGAGGTGCCTTGGGAGACAGGAAGCTGAAAGGGTAATGAGTGAATTTCATGAGAAATATGGTACTGGTCATGGTTCCGCGATTGCTACTGCAAATTAGATTTTAAGAGCAGGGTATTACTGGCCTACACTGTTTAAGGATGTTCATCAACATGTACGAACCTGTCACACTTGTCAGATGGCAGCAACAAGAGAAAGGTGTGCAGCACTTCCGCTCCAGTCCGTCATTGAGGTAAAACCTTTTGCTCAATGGGGTATGGACTTCATAGGCCCCATCAATCCACCATCCTCTGTAGGACACGGGTACATTCTCACCATAACTGATTACTTTACGAGATGGACTGAAGCTTTTGCTTGTAGGCAGTGCACATCAGAGGTAGTAATTGATTTCTTTTTGTGAATCTGCCATTCTTAATCGGTTTTGATGTCCTGCCGCTTGTGTGTGATAATGGTCCTCAGCCAGCATCTTTGAAATTTCAAACTAGGGCCTTTGGACGCGGCACTGCGGGTCAAGTTTGCATCTAATTATTATCCCAAGGAAATTTGGTCTAGTCAATCTCAAACAAGAACCTCAAGGATCACATCCAAAAACTCAAGTAGAGAGGAACCCAAAAGATCAGGCACACCCAAATTGGATTCTCTTGGGCGCATCGCGACTTGTGAGCAGCCCTCCATCGGTACATCTCCTTATCATTTAGTGTACGGTCTGGAACCAGTTTTCCCTATCCAACTTAAGATCCCAACCCTACAGTTTATAAATCAGTTTTATGATGAAGGGGATAGAAGGGAAGCTAGGTTGGCAGAATTATTGCACCTTGAGGAAAAACGAGACAATGCCCTTGAAAAATTTGCCAAACATCAGGGGGTAGTTAAGAGATGGTTTGATAGGAGAGCCAAAGTCAAGGCTTTTAGGATTTCTGACCTGGTCTTGTACTGGGATAAGCCTCATGATCAGAAAGGGAGTTATGGAAAATTTGATAAATTGTGGCTTGGCCCGTATCAGATTGCCGAAATACTGGGAGATAATGCCTTCCGTCTGAGGACTCTCATGAGAGAAGACATACCACTGCCTATCAATGGGCAGTATCTGAAACATTATTTCCAGTCTTGAGCTGTTTTTAGCTCTTTGCTTTGTAAATAGTTAGTTTAGGTTGCTTTGTTGTTTGTTTGCTTGCTTTGGTTAGAGTAGGTTTCCCTTTTTTCTTTGCTTGTTTTGTTTGGTTAGAGTAGGTTTGCTTTTCTTTGTTTGTTTTGTTTTGCGTTGCTCTTGCTTTTGGTCCTTTTTCTTTTGGGGAATGTAGGTGCATCTATATGGTAACGGTGGCAAAGCAGGTCTAATGTTCTTGGTATTTCCCTTACAAGCTCTGATCAGTTTTCCAGAATACCACGGTATGAATTCTTTAACCTATGTCATTTGTCCTTAGGTTGAGATAAAGGGTTTCTAGTTAGTCTGAACAGGAATATATTGGGGTCTTATACCTTTAATCCTTAATATACCTGAAGTTGTGAAAGGTCCTTATAAGGTCTGGACAGGTGAAAAATCCTTTTTCTCTCATTTAGTGCTACTGGTTCTCACTCGAGGTGGACTCTTTAATTGCTCTTAATGTGTTAATTAGCGGAGTAAAGAAAACAGCCACTGCAAAAAGGAGAAAAATATATTGAAAATTGTGAGGTTTGAATTCAACTTAATGGGATCTCAATATCTCTACCGGCCATCTACACCGACCGGGTAGTAGAGCCGCGTCTCGGTGAGGACCACAAATGTATAACCCTTACTCCGGCTACGGATCACCGACCGCCGAAGCCCCATCCAGGTTACTTTTAGAGTAAGAATCTTTATGTAGCCTGTTCATACCATGTCTGGCTCTTCTTGCAACTGAGGGTAAGTAATAAATGCATGTGCACACACTTAGACCCTAGTATAGGAATGTCTGAATGGCTGGGAGTTTCTTTGTTTTAACTTAGGGTGGTGGCTGGGTATCTGAGTTGGAACCACGAGTTTTGGGTTCTTGATTCCAGTTTGTCATCGAAATGCTTAGGAGAATTTCCCCAACAGAGTCACCATTTGTTGTGCAGTTTTTGCACACACGCCCCACTTGGAGTAGGGACCCTTTTTTTTGGTGTCTTTGACCTTTGGTTCTATTGGATTTATCATCTTAGGGTCTTGACATGTTGATCTTGCTGGCTTTGACCTTGCCTTGAGGTTTGAATTGATTGAAAATGAGTTTTTGGCCAAGTCCGGGTTTTCACTTGGATCCGGGATTTTCCAGCTCTGGCGGATTTTCCTGGACCCTGGTTCCTTGTCCGTTTCTGGTGGAATTCTCCGATTCTGGGTTTCTGCCTTACTTCGGGATTTTCCGGTCCAGGCGGATTTTCCTGGATTCTGCCAAAATCTCAACCTTCCTCATTTCCCCGGTTTCTGCATTTCCACGGAATCCGTGTTTCCGCGCATTCTGGGATTTTCCGAAATTCTGCTTGGGGTTCGGGTTTTCGGATTTGTCAGAGGTGTCTTGTCGCGCATTAATGGTTGAGGTACCTTTACTCAGACGGGTATAAGGGAAGATTTTGGGCATTTTCAGTGCCATTCTAACTTCATTGCTCCCTTGTTTTGCTCTGGCAATTTTGAATTTCCATCTGAGCTTGGCGGATTGATCTTCATTTGTTTGCGTGAGGATTGCTTGAGTGCCGGTGTTGGTGTTTTCACTGCTTGGACGTGTTTGCTGCGAAGGTCACCTTTTCAAGCTCAAGTTTCTTCCGCTTTGATCCATGGTATGTAGTCGTCGCCCTTTCGTTTTGCTTGCATGGTGATTAAGGGTTTTACATTGGGTATTATTTGATTTGGGTCGACCCTTGATTGATTTTGGTTTCATATTTATAGAGTCGGGGTTTGGCCCGTTTGTATGATGAAACCCTATCACTCATGTCCTGTGAGTTTGTCTGTCCGTTCGGTTGCATGTGTATCCTTTAGACAGAGTTCTGGGCTTGATTGCTTGTTCTTTTGGTGCGAAATTTGCCATATCGTGCGAAGTTAGGGTTTTTCTTCAGCGTTTGGGCCCAGAGCGAAGATTTCATTTTGTTTATGTGATTTTGTCCCTGTATCTTGTTGACTTCCCCATCTTGTGAGGATTTGAGTGCTTTAGGTAAATCCTTAGCCGATATTTTAGACCCTAAAGCTTGCTCTGGTTTTAATGGCAGAGATTTGATTATTCGATTTAGGGCATCATCATTTTGATGTGGGAATTTGTCCTTTGCAAGTTTCTGGAACTTTGGGGTCCTTTGCGCTTTGAATTTTGTTGATTGTCGTTGGTTCTGAGATCATTCGAGCTTAGGAGAGGAGAATCCCATGATCATTTGGGTTTTGGTTCACGTTTTGTCATTTTTCGGGTTTCCGAGGTCATCGCAGAATTTCCTCGTTGTCGGATTTTCCCGGTTTGGACTTATTTCGCGGACTGGGGTTATTTCTGGAATATTCTAGGTTGTTCGCAAAAATACGTTCCATCCGGATTTTTTTGGATTTCCTGTCTGATTGTGTCCTTTCAAATGTTTCGATGATAGGATTAGTGGAACGCTTGTTTAATGTTTATTTCTTGTTGCCAATGAGTGAATTCAATGATTATCCTTTGTTTTTTCATCTGCACTAATGATTTATTTAACTAATGATGCTTTGGCAGTAGGAATCAGTCTGGGTCAGATTTTTTTGAAATTTCGCCCCCACGGTATTTTCCCGGTTTGCGTGATTTTCCCGGACTATCTGATTTCTCCGGATCTCGAAGGATTAGCATTTGGCAATGGATTTTGATTGATTTATATGATTTATGCTAACCTGTCGGAGTGGAATATGAGCAATAATTGAATACTAATGATGATTTTTGGATATGCAGGCTGAATCAAGTAAACCTGCTGCTGGAAAGTCTAAGGGTGGCGCAGGGGCTTCATCTATCTCTGAGACAGAATGACTACGATTGGACATGAAGAACCAGCTTCCTGAGAGCAGGGTTTCATCTGTGTGGGCCGAGGTATCAGATACTAATGTTGGTGCTTGGCGATATGAGGAGTTTAAACAGAGAACGGTCGAGAAAGATCAGTCAGCTCTGAGACAAGGGATGATGAACTCTGGATTGGCACATGTGGGAGGGTTCCCTCCGGCAGTTCAGTGTTATGAGTTGATCTTGGAGTGCGCTCAACAATATGAATTTGACACGCAGAGAGTTGTCAGCACTGAGGGGAGAGTCTTGGCCAACTTCAGTCCGACCTCCATTGCACAGGCTTTCAGTATGCCAAATCTGCCTTCAGTCTGCGCCTTGAACATTGACACAGCCAGGACTTATTATGAGAATGAGCCAGTCAAGGCTCAGCAGATAATCAACTCTTGGCTAGAGAAGCCAAAGTCCCACCATTCGAAGTTTCCCAAATAGCTGCACAGGGTAAAATTCAGGGCAGATGTATATGATGCCATCACACTTCTGAGTAGGGTGGCAGGATTAAGAGGCGCAGGTGTATTGGAGAGTTGGATGGTCCATGTGATCACCAAAATTATTTAGGGGACCAATTATCACTGGGCAGGGCTCATAAGTGCTGAGATTGACAGACAGTTGAGAAATGTCCTGGAGGCCAAGAAATTTACGATGTCTTCATATGTTGTGTATGTGTTGGCCATCTCCTACCCATACAAGGGCCTGAGTCCGAAGGGAACAATTGGACAAGACATAATCTATGAGGTGTATCCGGAATTGCACCTTGGGCATAAGGATTATAGGAGGGCCAATGATGCATTTACAATGCACATTACCCGCACACTTCAAAATGCAGAGCACCTCAGATTATTCGATGGAGCTAAAGGACTAATCAAGAACTACGGAGCATGGTTCATCCAGTTCCCTACATTCACTTACCTCAGGATTGATGGATGCCCGGTTGCCCCTTACAGGTTGCCTCGGTATCCCACTGACCACATTGTTCTGCTGGAGGTTGTAAGACAAATCTGTGAGTTTGATGCAGTGGTGAAGAGGGAGAAGCACAAGACAGGCTTCAGAGGAGACTTCCCTCTTGGGATTGGTGTGGGAGAGATGTGCCCGTCTATCCAATCAGCTCACACCGCAGGGGAGGAACTGGCAGCCTATGGATTCTCCTTCCATTCGAAAAGAATGAATTTTGATATAACAGGAGAAGCACAGAAGAAAGCTACCCGGGAGTATAGGCATAAGGAGGACTTAGAAGATTATTGGGTCAATCTCAAAGATGACCTTGAGGCGAGGAAGAAAAGATATTCTAGGTTGCCTGTGGAGGCCATTAGGCAATATAATGTTAAGCTGATTCCGAATCAACTTGATGATGATAGAAATCTAGTGCAGGACCACGCCTATGAGGCAGTGAAAGATAGGCCAATTGGAGATATTAACTGGAATGAAGATGAGATTACAGAACTGGAGGACCTGATGGCTCCTGTCATGAAATTCACCCTTTCTTGGGTAAAGCATAAAATCTGGGAATTGGAGAATGCAAAGGTAGCTTGCACTTTTGACTTGATGGGAAATCTCAATCCCATGTCAACTTTTGAAGAATCCGGGGAAGACGACCCCAAAGGGAAAATAGTGAAAACATCGCCATTCAAGATCAAAGTCAGAGGTCCTAAGGAAGGGGCTGAACCTGAAACGAAGAGGAAGCCGAAGGGAAAGAGAAGATGGAAGACCCTGACGATCAGCAAGTCCTCTGATGAGGAGGAAATTGAGAAAGCTGGGGAGGAAGATGCTCCTCCACCACCTAAGAAAACTAGAACGACAAGGACCGCCAAGAGGAAAGATCAAGTTGCTTCGGAGGATGAACCTCCAATTGTCGATGTGGAGAGTTCCGGAGGAGAGAAAACCAAGGTCTACACAAGAAAATCAAGGACTCCCTCTCCCAAGGATGCTGCACAGCAGAGGGACTCCTCCCCAAAGCTACCAGTTGAAGAGCCACCAAAGTCTGTTTCTCCACCACCGAGCGCACCTGAATCGGAGAATCCGAATGAGCATGAAACTAGCGGGGAGGCAGAACAGTTCAAGGAAGGAACACTTTTCAGTGAGGCGGTTGAGCTTGAGGTGGGAACAGAAGAAGGACACACTTCTCCGTTGGTGCAATATGAAGATTCTCCAGAGATTGACCAAGGCCGCGGATCACCAGAGCCAGAGGAGAGTATCCCTGCCAAGACTCCCTCACCGGTGCAGCAAGAGGCAGAACTTGAAGAAGTGGATCCAGGTGAGCAGCTTCGGAGAAGGAGGATGATAAGGCAACAACTGCGGAGGAAGAGAAAGTGACAGGGAGCCTGAAAATGCTGGAGTGGAAGAAATCCGGACTGACCCTGTAGCCCCGGACTGGCTCGAAAAGGAACTTGCGAGGAAGAAGCAAGTGATTGTTGAGGACACCCCTTTGGACTGGGATGAAATGTTGTCAAAAATTGGCAAAGGAAAGAAGAAGAAGGCTGCAAAGGTCATCTCCCGGGTGGAAAGGGATGAAGCGCACAACAGGGTAGTCCACATTGCCACCCCTGCAGCGGATAAAATGAGGGAGGATATTACAAGCCAGGACTATAATGTCCAGACAATTAACCTCGGGCCGGCCTCCATGGAGCAGGATATTGAGGAGTTTGAGGGATCCAGCGCCGTAATTGTGGATAGGTTGAAGAAGGAGACCCAAACTAAACATGAGCTAAAGAAGGAGAATGAACGGTTAAGGAAGTGTTTGGAGGAGGTTATGA
Organism: Sequoia sempervirens; assembly: GCA_007258455.2. Taxonomy (NCBI): domain Eukaryota; kingdom Viridiplantae; phylum Streptophyta; class Pinopsida; order Cupressales; family Cupressaceae; genus Sequoia; species Sequoia sempervirens. Next base: position 4,163 of record VDFB02227372.1, on the reverse strand, counting down.
AACCTTTGCAGTCACTTCACCCTTCTTCATCTGCTTCCCCTGGCTTTCTGCCTAAGGAGACAATTTTCGGGATTGAGAAATTGAAGGCCTCTGCTCAGGCTGCCACGGACTGGTTAATGGGTGTACAAGCAAAAGGAGATGATGCTATCAAGATAGTTTTATCTATAGGAAAGGATGCAGTCGGGCAAAGGAGCTGTTGGAGTATATTCTGTCCCAGGATAAGAATGACATGGATCTCCTGCTGCAGAAATCGAAGGTTATCCTGGGACATGGCAAAGATCAATTGGCCAAAGATGGAATCCTTCCTTCCTCCCGGGTGGATGAACCGTGGGAGTGGTTTGAAGCGCTGCAGATCAGGCAGAAGGCTTTGAAGAAAATTTTGAAAAGAAAGAAGCAAATTGATGGTGAGCTTACTGCGGTTTATGATGGATGCATTGCCTTCTTTGAGGTAATGACAGGGAGGAAGAAGATAGCTCCCAAGTATCTGAGCTTGGATCAATTGAAGGAGTGGTGGCATGAAATTTATGCCCCGGATTCTGATGAAGCTGTCACTGGCCACCTACTTGATGATGCAGCCACCTACATGGCAGTGATAGATAGATACATGGCCAACAGGGAGGATTGGAACAAGATTGTTGAATGGTCCAAGGAAGAGACAGACTCTATTAAATGCTGACTCAGGGTTTTGCCATTGCCACCTATTGCTGAGTTGGGCGGAATATTCTTGAGGGTCCAAGGGTCATCCGAGGAGAAGAAGGATAAAGGGAGCGGCAGTTAATGCTCATTTTGAGATTTGTGCTTCCCTATTACCATGGGGCATGCATTGGACCAGACTTCCTTGGGGACTGTGTCAGAGCCGACTTGGATGATGGCATTTAATGTGTGCCTTAGTTCGTTTCCTTGGCCGACCTGTTTTGGCGGTTTTATTATTTTGTAAAATGTTTGGCTGGGCCGACATGTCTTGGGGGGGAATTTGTTATAAGTTGGCATTCTTGCCTCATTGTAAGGGTTAGACATTGGTTAGCTAAGCAGTAATAGAGATAAGCAAGAGCAATAGTTAGAATTTCTTAGTCTTTTCTTGAAGCAAATACTGTATCAGAACAGTTGAATTGTTGCAGAATTTGGTGATTAATACAATTGGAGACATTGTGGTTTTCCTGGTGGAATCCTTTGTGTTATTTCATCTTGCATGGTTCTTGTTGTTCCATCTTTTAAATTGCTTGAAGATTTAGGGTTTAATATTCAGAAATAGATTAGTTTCAGTTGGATAAATGATGTTTATGATTTCATGTTTGGAATGTTTGTAGCTATCTCTGGTCTATACTCCCAGTAACTATCTGATTGTAGTAGGCTGGTGAAGTCAACCTGGACCGTATATTCAATGTGCTTAAGTTCGATTGTAGATGTATGTCTATGATTTGAAAATCTGTATTCCTCAGAAGATTGCACCGTTCTTGTAAGATTGCATTGTGGGTCGAATAAGAACTGGTTATTCGAGATAGGTCCATTCCAGATATGTGTTATTTACATTGTTTGTCCTCTCAGTAGTTTAGATCTTATCACTTCCTTGCATCCCTATCTTTTGCTATTTATTTATTATTCGGTTAGATTTAGGATCTAAGATCATCATATTGTCAAACCTGATAAATTGAAAGATACAGTTTGCTTGTAGTAAGGTCCGATTGTGATTACCAACATTTCACATTTTATCTGAGTTGTTTTATGCATTGTTATGACCTAACACCCGAGAGACCTTGGGGTGATTTTCAGTGATTTATTATTAAAAATTATCTTTTATTGAAAATTATCTTTCAAGAGAGATAGAATACTATTTTCTATCTGAGTTGTTGCCGTGCAGAAAACACCATCAACAGATTGGCGCTAGGAGGGCCTGAATGAGCACACTGGATCGTTTCTTGAACGCCATCTCTCTAGAGAGATACAGGAGAAATACCAAATCTACCACAAGAGAGGAGGATTTATAGGAGTTACAGTTCCACGCTAGGTCAAGGAGGACCCGAGAAAGGGGAGAATGATCATCACCCATCCCCTCACCAACATCGTCCATATCTTCACATCCTGAGGTTGAGGCTATACCCATTGCTGAGGTCGTTCATGTTCAACAGCCCCAGCCTGTGATTAATCAACCACAACCGCCACCCCCACTTTTACCAATGGCTTTCCTTGCCAATAACCCGTCACCCCTATTCTTCCAAGCCTATAATGTTATGCCCAAAAACCCTGAGCACTTCTGTTCAAAATTTCATGCTAATGACCCAAACAGGACTGCTGAAGAACACCTACGGATTTTTCAAACCTGTCTCAAAGATAGGGGAATAGTTCATGAGGACGTTGCCTGTAGGTTATTCCCTTATTCACTAGGAGAAGAAGCCTTTTACTAGTACAACCATCTCCCTGCCAGTTCAATCCTTAATTGGAATGATCTTGAAAAGGCCTTTTTACAAAAATTCAGAATTCCCATCAGTGCTAATGAGCTATACCTGCAGTTCATCAAGGTTAAGAGAGAGGTTAATGAACCGATAGCCAGTTTCAATAATAGGTTCCACCATGCATTCACCAGATTACAAGACCCATATGTTTTGGACGATGGTACTGCCCTGGGGGTATATTATGAAGCTCTGGATAGCCTAACAGCAACCTTTTTGAAATGGAGACCTAACCCTCCAGGTACCCTGACTGATGCTTATACAGAGGCTGTCAAGCTTAGTACAGATCTGAGACAACACCTGACCGGGCCATTACCTTCTCTGGGACCAGTTGCACATCCTAACCAGATTCAGGCAGTAAATCAGGCCCTCACCAATCATACCCCAATTATGAACCCAGTTCCCCAATTACCTATGGTACCACACCCTGGTCATCCCATGAACCAGATCTCTCCTATGACAAACTTCCCTCAACAACAAGTCAATCAGCCAATGTATCAGACACAGCCGAATAGCTTCCCTGCTTATCTACAGAATTCTGAGGTGTTGCATCAGTCTTTGGGATCCGCCACAATGCCTATTCCCCCTCAGAATAACCCGAACCAGATCCCTTACCAAGATCCCAATAGGGAGAGGATTGATGAAATGGCTGAGCAAATAAAGAAGTTAAATCTAGAGGTGACTTACTTAAGAAATCAGAACAGTCAACTGCAAGCTTCCTAGAAGGGAATGCAATCTAATCAGAACAGAGAGTTTTTACAAGGACAAAATTTTGACAGGGGACAGCGTAATGACAGAGGGTTCTATAATGACAGGGGATATAACTAGGATAGGGGTTACAACAATTACAAAGGTTTCAATAATGAAAGGAGGCAGAATTTTGATAGAGACCAAGGAAGTGGATCAAGATTTGATAAAAGGCTGCCACAAGGACAGAATAGAACTTGGAATACAGGCCCTAATAATGGAGGAGTTCCCACCCCATTGGATCAACCTGCCAATCAGATTGTTAATCAGTCTGCAAACCAACCAGTCAGCCAAGATAAGCCTCCTACTAGTGTGTACCTGGCTGAAGCGGCCTTATCAGGGTGGTGCAGACTCCACAAAATGAGCCAACATTCAGAATTGGAGTGTCCAGAGTTCCAAACTGCTGCCTCCATTTTTCAATATGAGGTAGAGAATAATGTGAATGGACAGGAGATGGTTCCTTCTAATTCCTATGATTCTCCTGTGCTAGTATTGAATCATGCTCCTTTTCCAACCAGCAATGAAAATGTGCCAGAAGAACCTGATTCCCAGGAAGTCGAAACAGATTAGATTTGTAATGGAGATGAGGTTGCTCAGCTATTCAATGAAGAAATGAATGACAATGGCCCCCTCGATTAGGAGGGAGCTTATGTTGAAGAAGTTCAGATGTTTCAGAGACAAGGATTGAGGGATATGCCTCATAGACATCCACAGCCTGGAGGACCTTTCACCACCTCCATTCCTCCCAACAACTTCAGTACCCCTCCATATCCTAATGCTAGTAACAATCTGTCCTATCCACATGTCTCCAAGCAGTACTTTTCGAAGGACAGACAGGTTCAAACTGAACCATAGAAGGAAAAGGTTGTTCAAGCTAGCAAGGATAAGGTGGAGGAACCATCTAAGGAAGTCTCTACTGATATGAGTGAGGAGCAGATGGCTTCATATGTAGCAGAGGAATTCAAGAAA
>VDFB02227366.1:0-13771 GCA_007258455.2 Sequoia sempervirens | reverse complement strand
TGCACTACCCAAGGAAAATCTCAAAAAGGGTGAACAAGAGATACAATAACCCTCTCACAATTTTACAATATCTGGAAGACTTATAATTTTTTCGACAACAAATATCCCCAATGCCCAATACACAATTACAAAAGAATACACAACAATAAGAAGCCACTCAAGTAATTAAATAAATGACTATTAGGATTTCCTAAATCCAATAAATCTACAACGAATTAAACCAATTGCTTAACTTCGAGTTTGACAATTACTCATAATATTCAATTCAAATTGCCCGCAAATGTGAACAAAAAATAATACAACTTAAAATAATTCAGACACTTAAATAATCTAATATTCAGATTTCCTAAATCTAAATTGAATCAATATCTATTTAAATACAAATCAATTTTCACTTCTAAGTCTTTTTATTTTAAAATTTTATTAATCCATGCATTTACATGCTTTTATTAATATATAAATACTTTTGTTTACAAATCATAAGAAAATTAAAACTAATTGTTAACTCAAATTTTACAAACAAATATAAATAGAAATCTTAATCCTTCTAATAAAATCATCTTATTATAAAACACCTACTTGTGCATTGTATGCATTAATTAACGATATAATATTTCTTTTAAATAATTATATATATATTCTAATTACATAATCTAATTATTATTTTCCAACGTTTATTTAAAAATATCAAATTGTGCATATACATGCACCTATTTAAAAATATATTTAAAAATATTTTAAATACTCTAAAATTATATGCAATATTTCTAATATATATTTTTAAACAAATAAATAAATATATAAATATAAATTAACAATTTTTAGAAAACCTTAATCATAAATCCTATATATTGTGACTTTAATAACTTTTTTTTCGGATCTGGGTTTCTCTAAATTTTTTATTGAAAGTGCACAATAAAGTCGTCTAAAACATATTAAAAATTCAGCCCTACCCAGTTCGTAAATTTTAAGTTATGATTAATTTAGTGACACACTATTTATGCTGTTTTTATTTTCGAATTTCGAATAAATAAATTACACAGAGGATTTAATTATTTTCTATAGAGGTTTCATTTTCACGACAATCTTTTAAAAGAAAGAAACAAAAACTTCTACAGTATTGAAAAATCATTTCCTAAAACATTTTCAATTTGCATTACAGTAATAAAATAACTTTTTAATTTCAAATTTCACAAAAACAGTAAAAAACCTGTTACAGACGAATGTTCCTCAAGAAAATGTTGCCGAGCTTCTCTATAATTTCAATTCTCAATGTAGCCAAAGCTTTCTTCAATGCAATTGCCTCATTCCAGAAGACACAACAAAAAATACAGCCAAGAATTCTACAACAAAATAATTCTAAAACAATTTCTTCCGAGAGATCCACAATTTCCTCACCAATTTTCCATAACCCATACCAAAACTTTTCCCGTGAAACAACTTTCTTTTCCTTTTTCAAAAAATCCTCTCCGTGAATGAATTTTCAACAATTAGATCACAAATTTCTAACTCTCAGTTATCTTAAACAAAATATCTAAAATATCTTTTCCCTCAACAATTTAGATATTTTCCATTCACATGCATTTAAATATAATAAAACAATTTACTAATTGCAACCAATTTAAATATTTTTATTTATTTAATTACCGTTTATTTTAATAATAAAATTTACTCAATCAACATAACCAAAATTAAATTTATTTATTTATTTATTCTAAAGCCCTCACAACAATAATTCATTTAATTAAATATTTAAAATTAAATACACATTTAATCTACCAAATTAAATTTGCACAAGAATAAAATACCTAGAACAACAATGATAAATCTAAGACCAAATTCAAACTGACGACACACTGTACTAGGGTAAAGGTATGACTAGGTAACCCGTTACTATCTCCCAATATTACTGTTGAGTAGTGGACATGCTCAGACCTGTGAAACCAGGTGAAGCTAATGTCCTGTACCTGCAATCCTGCAAACAAGCAAATGTCGCACATGTATACATATAATAAATCATACACACCGTGAAGAGAGAATCATGAAAATCACAGGGCACTCGCGAGCGAGTGATGCAATACCGTTCTCTTCACCAATACAGTCACATCAAGACTGACAAAATTAAAACATCAATAATCAATAAATGAGCATACATCATTATTAATTCAAATAACAACTATGCTAATGTGAAAGCATGTTATAAACAAATAATCAGTCACAACATAACAGAAACACATAACAAAGAAAGCATTGTCAATCAAAGATCCAAAATGGAGGGGTGTTACATCTCATTTTATTTAAAATCAAGTTATTAATAAAATGTAGTTTTATTATTATTACATAAAAGTGGTCTTTTAGAGGTAAGACCATGTTTTATTTGTACAATAGTCACAAATATTTGTGTCATAGGTATGTATAATTAGTGATAAATAACCTAGTTAATTTTATAAGATATTCAATATAGATTTGATGAGGACCATGTGGTGTATGCTAATTCAAAACCTCAATTATGTGTTAATATGTGATCAATACCATAAAGTGTTAAAATGAATTTTGGGTACTATCAATTATTAATTTTTAGTAATTGACCTTGTCCCCTCATTTTATGAATCTAGATATTATATATATATAATTAAAATTAGTCAATTCAAATTTCACTGGAACTCATAAGTCAACTAAGCATCTTTGCATTTAACCTCTAATGTGTTATTGAGTCTTTTCTAGCTTTATTTCACTATTGAGTCTTTCCGCGTGATTTATTTTTCTCATATATTATTTGATTGATTGAAATGCTATCGAAAAGATAACTCTCATTTATATATATATATTATGTGTATGCTAGTTTAAAAGATTTTAGTTTCTAAATTATTTATTTATTGATATTTTATGATTTTAAAAAAATATCAATATTTTTCTTGAATAATGAAGATTCAATAAAAAAAATTATTAAATTTAAATTATTGATTAACAATATTGAAACAATATTGATGGTTTAAATTTAACAATCATTTTAGACTTTCTTTTATTTAAAAATAGAAATAGAAATTTATCTCGGTCACATAGGTTTCACAGCCTCTAACTTGGAGGCTATACAAAAGCTGAGAAATAAATTGTAAATAATGAAATGTTGAGAAAATAAGTTTTTTTACCCTTCTCTGTTATAACATATGTGTCATTTGTTTTAGTTCTTTTAAATAATAAAATGTATAAATAGTATTATGGATCTTAAAAATCTTAAAAATAATAAATTAAAAATATTTCAATTAGAATTAGAATTTAAATTATTAATAAAAAGTTGTGAAGAAAATTGTATTTCTGATTTTATTTAAGAATGAAAGGTTTAATATTATCAGCTGGGCTTATAAATTGATTAAATAACATCATGTTTAAAAATATTGAGACTTGCTTTCAGTTATATAAACATATATTGCTAGTTTCTTTCTGTTATATAAATAAATATTGTTGGTTGCTTTCAATTATATAAATATATAACTTCTATATAGAAGTAATTTAATACTTCTTCTTTTATCTTTAAAAAATATTGAATATATATGATTCAAATTTTTATTATATAATTTTTTAAAAATTTAATTTTACATTAAATATAATTGTTATATTGATAATAAAACAAATATATTATTTTTATTTTAATATATGAAGAAAAATTTATATTTAGTTTATAGTAAATATAAGAAAATTTTATTTTTTTTAATATATATTGATATGTGATTTTTTCTATTTATTTTGAATTATATATATATATATACATATATATTTGGTTAAATCCTATATTAATAAGAATTCCCACATTAAATAATACAAAATGTAGTTTTATTATTATTACGTAAAAGTGGTCTTTTAAGAGGTAAGACCATGTTTTTTTTGTACAATAGTCACAAATATTTTTGTGTCATTGATATACATAATTAGTGATAATTAACTTATTTAATTTTATAGGATATCCAATATAGATCTAATGAAGACCATGTGGTGTATGCTGGTTAAAAACCTCAATTATGTGTTAATATGTGATCAATACAATAAAGTGTTAAAATATGTTTTTGGTGCCATCAATTGTTAAGTTTTAGTAATGGACCTTGTACCCTCATTTTATGAATTCGGATACACATCACATTGTAATAATATATAAGATAGTTCCATTGGTAAGGGTAGTATGGATTATGAAAAAAGAAAATTATTAGTCTAAGATAATTATTGTTCCCTTATATGATTTTACCTTGTATTTAGGTTGGGAAGAAATATAGTCTTTGTGTTATTAATTATTATTGTTGAATTGTTGATTTTATGATCCCTTTATATTGAGAATGAAAGGTTGATGGTGTCATGACATTTGGCATGCTATCATAGCACAAATTCTTTGAACTTATCAAAGTATTTATTTTTAATGCCACCTTCTATGTTCTTGTGTTGGTTGTTATCTCTGGTGTTACAATGTCTTGTGGTTGACTAACTAGTTGTTGTAACTTAAATAACTATGGAGGGAAGATTTAACATAAGACAATGTATATAATTATGTTATTGTTGACCAATGAATAGTAATGTGAATTATTATTACTATGTTCATAAATTTGATAGCATTCAATATAGATATTTGTGGCTCATTTTCAATAATAAAAGTGTATTTATATAGGAAGAAAGTTAATTTGGATATTTGAGTGACTTTTGAATGTGATGGTTAAGCTATTCAAACATACTAAATTTAATTTAAAGAATTAGGTGTACAAATTGTAAGAATTAGGGTTGTGAGTTTTCTAACATTAAATGACAAGAATTAAGATGGGAAACAATCACTAGCAATGCACATCATGGTGGAGGTAAGTAAATTTATTTAAGAAGTTCAAGTGTTTTCTTACTGTCTTGAATCAAGTGAAAAAAAAAGGTGTATGTCTAGGAGGTGTAAAATGAGGAAAAATGTGCAATTAGGTCAATTTTGAGATCCCAACCCAAGTGTCTATGGTTAGGGCACTTGAGAAGGAGGTTAAAAAGGTGGTTTAGGTTTTACTTTGGAGGAGAATTTATGCTTTTTTTTTCTTTTCTTTCTTTTTTTCTTGAAGAAAACAAGGAAGGGGGAGTTTCATGGATACTATGCAAGTAATAAGTAGGCTTTAATTTTCTTAAACCTTCAATATTTTGCAGCAAGTTTAAGTGAGGAAACTCATATTAAGAGTGAAAAAGTTTAGAGTATGTTGCTGGTCAGACCTTGTTTAGCATATAGAGTTCTTGCAGTGGTGGGATCTTCCTCCATGTGCTGGTTGGACCTTCTTGTGTTGAGACCCAGTAGTGGATTCATATTGTGTGTGTGAAACTTGATTTTATGTTTCTTATGGTCATGGAAACTTTATATGGGGGTGTTTCTTTTCAGATCAGGGGTTAGCTAGAGTCATTGTGGCTTAATGATGCTAAAATGGAAGGGTGGAGAGCTTTGTCCTCTATAATTGTTGCTTGCTTGGTAAGTGTACCGGTTGCAGAATGGGACTTCCTATCTAACTATTGGTTCTACAGCCAGATGATAATAAAGAACGAAGGTTGCAGCTGAGAGGTATACATACTAATATTCCTTTGTATTTGGATTTTAAAATTTGTATGAAAAGAGAAAATTATTATTACCTTGTCATGCAGAAGTATCTGCTTCAATTTGAATAAAAAGAAGATATCAAGCCATGTCTTGTTTCCAAAGACTGATGAGCTTAGCACCATGTTACATATGTTTTCGCATGGAAACACTGACTGAAAGATACCTATGTTGTGTTTAGTGATACTTGTGCTGTCTCAAAATGCTACTGAAATATTAATGTGTAGAATTATATATTTATATAATTTCAATTTATATACACTCAAAAGTTTAATGGTAATATATATATAAATGATATAAATCAGATTTTTAAGAGTGGATAATGCTGATAGTTTTGACACGTGAAATATATAATGATGGTGGAAATATTTAAATAAACTACAAGATTTGAAATAAATTATGTGAATTATATAACAATGTTCTTACAACCTCTCAACCTCCAACATATTGTTCTTCCTAGAACCTTGGTCGTGAGGAGGGCCTTATAGTCAAGAACAAATCAAACAATATTATCTTCAAAAAGAATATTATTATATATGTCATATTTCCCCATTATAAATGTTCTTGGACATAGGCTGTGTTTTGTTCCTCCACAATCGGCACACTTGGGGCTCTCTTAGATTCCCAGAGGTTCTTTTAGCAGTTGAAAAAAATAAGATAGCAGTAATGGCAACAACATTCGCAACAGACAGGCTGTCTGCATTACCGGATAGTGTTCTTTTAACTCATATTCTGTCAAAGATTTCTTACAGAGATGTCGTACGTTCTTCCCTACTCTCTCGGAGATGGCGATTCTTGTGGAAGAAAATAGTCAATCTCAATTTTCGTTGCCAAGATTTTGAGAAACAAAAAGATGACAAGATACGCATCATAATCAGCGATGCCCTGCTCCAACTGGAGGCTCGTCTTTGCTGGTTGGACATTCAAGTCGCCATGGATGACCCTAACAGTGCCGATATGGACAATTGGATTCGCCTTGCAGCTGAAAAACAGGTGGAACGCATGGCTTTACAAATCTCTTATAGAGATCCCAAGACTGGTAAGATGCTGAACGACTCTTCCATGGTGGAGCTTGGGGACTATGTTTTTAAGTGTGAAAACCTCATTGACCTACAACTGAGATTCATCAATCTCCCCAAGATACCCACTAAATTTGGGGTTTTCCGATCTCTGACAACATTTTATTGTTTCGATATTCCAAATGTGGATGATGGTATGTTTGATGGATTCATGGACGTGTGCCCACATCTTCGAAATTTGGGGATTGACCGTTGTTTGGGGTTGAAAAACTTGAAGATACATGCTTCCAATCTCATGTACCTGAATCTTGGAGTTTTAAGTCCTAATATATCCATGCAGATGGCTTGCCCTCGGTTGACGGAAATCAGCCTCATGTGTTGTGGGCAATACCAAGAGCTTAAATTATTACAACGAATTTCAAGAGCAGAATCTGTTAAAAGAATTACTCTTCAGAATTATAGTATAGGCGTCAATCTAGGACTTCCTAGTATTATTGTTCTTAATGGGTTTCCTCAGCTTGAAGAGTTGACAATGCATGGCCAATGTTTCCAGGTTAGTATTTTGTACATTGAAGTTAAATATCCTTAACTTGTGATGAAAGTTCTATATCAGGTCTTGTATGTGCTATTGAGAATGGTTCTTAGCTTCTATCAATAACAATATTATCTGCTGGTAAACATTGTTTCTTTAATTCTTGTAAACAAATGAAAGATGATGCAGTATTATGTTTGATGCAGGAGATGATGTCAGATGAGAATCTATACAAGGGTGCACAGGTGACATTGCGAAATTTGAAGGTGGTGCACGCCCATATTGGGCTATACAGGGGTGCACAGGCAGTGAAATTTCTAGGTTTTCTTCTCAGAAATAGTCCATTAAATGTAACAAGGGTTTTTCTGCCAGAATACTGCCCTAGAATCATACAAAATAATTTGCTAGCTCTGGAAAAGGAGTTTTCAAAAGCAAGATTATCCACTGCTACACGAAGATGAGGAAGATGATCAATGATACGGAAAGAAGTTTGTGAGTTATGTGAAAAATATCCTGAATATTAGTGGCAGGTTAGGAAAACTTGCAATACCTTTCTATTTTTATTAAAGCATATTAGATGAAACAATCATTTCTGAGATATTAAATGCAATCTCTTCAAAGATTTCTTAAGTTTTCCTGTCAATATTACTAGCGATTTTTTAATTGCCAGCATTGCTACGCCCAAAACAGATGTATTGTCATTCATATAAAAGATGGGATGGTTATGCAATTTGGATTTGCAATATTGTATTCTGTTATAGTTTTAATGATTTTTTTTAAGATTTTGATATCAAGTTATTTGTTTACTGATATTTTATGCTTTTCAAGAAATTATTAATATTTTTTCCAAAACATGTTATCTGCAATTTGAATAATAGACAGAATTTATTAAATTTAGTTTGCAAAGATTGAAACAAAATGATATTTTTTATCATGATTTAAATTTAACATTTGCTTTAGATTTTCTGAAATCAACTTTCTATTATAAATAGGAATATAATTTTTTGATCTTAAAATTCTTTAAAGTAATAAATTAAAAATATTTTTAAATACAATTTAAATTTAAATTATTAATAAGAAGTTGTAAAGAAAATTGTATTCCTGACTCTATTTAGGGATGCAAGGTTTAATGTTATCAGCTGGTCTTACATATTGATTAAATAACATCACGTATAAAAATATTGGTAGTTGATTTCTGTTATATAAATAGATATTGGTAGTTGCTTTCAGCTATATAAATAAATATTGGTAGTTTCTTTCAATTCTATAAATATATAACTTCTATATAGAAGTAATTTAATACTTCTACTTTCATCTTTAGAAATGATTGAATATATATGATTCAAATTTTTATTATATGGATTTTTTTAAATTTAATCGCTTCTATACATTACAAGTATAATAACATTAATAATGGAGAAGAAAGACACAACACTAGTGGTCGAAGTGGAAGTGGTAGATGTGGTACTAGGAACATGAGTAATCAAGGGAGTGGTAGGGATAACATGGAAGATGGGTGAGACAATATTGGGATGAAAGGAATATGGAACATGAGTGGTGGGAAAACCAATATGAATAGGCATGTAATAATAACTGCTCCCAAGAGTGTGCTCAAGAAGCTTGGCTCCCTTACCAAAATAAATTTATGGGTAGAGAATTTTGACATTTGAAAATGGAGTTTTGTGAGTTGGGATGAGGTTTGCAGACCAAAGGAGAATGGTGGCCTTTGGCTTAGGTAGTCGAAGCATAATAGTTTTGCTTTAGTTGCAAATCTATATTGGAGGTGGTGTAAATTTCCTAAGCAGCGATATGCTTGCATTCTAAATAAAAAATACTTAGGAGGGGTGGCTAATGGGGATATTCCTCGAATGGAATTATCTGATAAAGGTTCTATGATTTGGAGCACTATTAAGAGGGGTTCAACCCTCTTTAAGGAGGGCCTTTAGTGGATCACTTAGAAAGGGGAATAAGCTCTTTCTTGGACTAATTCTTGGGATGGTCAAACTCCAATTGTATCATCTTTCCCTCATCTCCAACCTTTAAGTGATACTTTTGTGGTTGTTGGGTGATCCAAGGTGAGTAGTTTCAAAAATTCTTATTTGAGAGGCTCTAGGGTTTATCAGTGGAAAAATCTTGGTAGCTGCCCAGAAGGTGGTTCTCAAGAAGAGCAAGGTATTTTGCACCTATTCTGGTTGAGTAGCCTTAATTTTCTTCATAGGAAAATGATTTGTTGGCTTGGGGACATTAGTCTAAGGGCATCTACTATGTTTCCCAAGGGTATGCTGCTTTGATGTCCCACCATACTGATGTGAGAGTTTATCCTTGGTGGAAACACATCTAGAATAAGGTTGGGTGGCCCAACTGCAATATTTTATTGTGGTTATTGAGTCATAACAAACACCTCACCTAGGAGAATATCAGGAAAAGAGGTTTTTGTGAGCCATCTCTTCATTTCTTATGTGGATGTGGTGAAGAAAGTATAGATCAACTACTTTTTTTGTGTGCTTTTGCTTTGAAAATTTAGAGTTTTTGGTCGAAGATTTGGAAAAGCATTTAGTTATGATTTATCTTTGCAAGACTTTTGGGAGAACTTGGGACATCCTCTAGCATCTGCTTCTTGTTTGGTGGTTGGTTGGGAGTTGGGACCTTCTATTATTATCTTATATATTTGGTTGGAGAGAAATCAATACATTTTTGTGAGTATCATCAATAGATGGCTTTGCAGGTCTCGTACAAGGTGCAAAATATTTTGAAAAAATTATTTCACCTAAATTTGGCCTTGGGGAGCCTATTTCATCATCATACATTCATATAGCTTCTATCCTTGAGATTTCTTCTCCCCTAGGCCCCCAAGTGAATAGGGGAAGTGGGAAAAATCCTCTAATAAGGTGAATAGATTGGGAAGTGGTGTCCTCCTACTGAAGGTACTCTCAAAATTAACACTGATGGTTTTGCTCAAGGAAATCTTGTGGATGTTGGGATTGAAGGAGTTGGTCATGATAGAAATGGGGCCATACATTTTTTCTTCTCCATCCATATGGGTGTGTAGTTTAATAATTAGATGGGGGATTATGCTATTCTTAAGGCTCTAGAGAGCCTATGAGTTTGGTTGGAGGGATGTGATTTGTGAGACAAATTCTATGATTTTGGTCTCTCTTCTTAATCAGAGAGATTTCCTAAACTCTTCATGGAGATTTGTTTTAATTCTGAAGAAAATTCTTCATCTTGCTTCAAATTTTGAAACTATCTTGTTTGTTCATATTCCTCGGGAATGTAACAAGGTTGTGAATTTCCTTGCTAAATGGACCTTTGAAGGTAGAGGGGTATGTAATGTGGTTGAATGGAGACAGTTGTACATGGATAAAAGCAACACTTTCTCTAGATATCATCATGGGGATAAGAAGGTGTAGCCTTGTGTCAAGGTTGGATCGTATCTTTTGGCTTGGGGTGGGTTCTCACTCATCTCTGAATGGTTTTATTTTGGAGCTTGGGGGTAGTATGTCTTTCAATGACTATGTACATATGGGCCTCTTGTTGTTCTTGGTTTCTCTTTCTTGAATATAATATTTTCACCCTTTTTAAAAAATAAAAAATAAACATAAGAAGAGTAATTCAATATTCAAGAAGACAAGTTAGGTATTTTCAATATTGAGGCATGGCCTATAGTAGAGAATGATGTAGTAGTTTTTTTCTCTCTTTGGATTTTCAAATTTTAAATATAATAATTATTAGTTCAAAAGTATTAATAATTTTGAAAAGAAGATATTAAACTATTTTTTAATAAATTAGGATTTAGCTAAAGAAACGATATTAAGGATTTAATAGTTTTCTAAGTAATTTATAATAAATTTAATGGTGGGGTAAATAAAAGTAATAAGAATAAAAAATATTAAAGTCATAGGTAGTGACTTGATCAATTAACAAAGTAATTTCTTTTAGGACCTAGATTTACATCTCACTATTCCAATAGTATGACTAAAAGTTTTAGTCATATAGAAATTGTGTTGGTGCATTCAAGTTCTTATTATTAAATCACAAAGTCCACTTCTTAAGAAAAATCCAAGATTTTCCTATCAACCATGGGTCATCCAATTGAGTTAGAACATAATCTCCACAACCTAGAAAGAGATTAAAAAGAATCCCTTCATTATAACTACAATTTTAAAATTGAAACATCAATTTTATTCTATTTTGACCCATTTCTTAAAACCATCAATTGTTGGGACCACCCCTAAAAAAATCACTATGAGAGATTTCTCAAGCCTAGAGACAACTCTATCAATAACTAAGACTAGAAACCTAATAGAAAAACCTTGACTCTCTCCAACCAGGACTAAGGATGATGAAAAAGTAGAACATTGTTTACCTAAAATAAATTCAACCCTTAAATCTCACAAAGGCTACCCAACACTACAACCAACAACACCCACATTTGGCTATGCCTTGGATTTGTCATGTCCATCCTAGTTTGACACTAAGCATTGAGCAACATAACCCTCAACACTTGATGCCACATTCCTTTGCCCACTAGATGCATTTTGAACACCAAAATAATCCACCACAACCTTAGAACCATGCATAGAATATTCCAGCTTTAGGAAATATTATTTGCTAGAAGAGAAAGAAGGGCCCTATCTCCAAGATTTTCTCATGATCCTCAACAACTACAATAACTTATTTAACAAGGAAAGAAGAGGAGAAAAACATTGATGCGATCTAAGGGATCTAGCTCCTCCAATATCCTTCCTAATGGATGGAAACAACATGAATCCTTCCTCATCACATGATCCAATGCACTTGAAGATGCCACCCTACGAGTGATAGAGGTAGAAATCTACTATTCCTTCAACCAAATGTCAATTATTTGTTCTTCCTCCTCTTCAAATAATGGATGGTACCTTTCATCTTTAAACTCCTTGTTAGAATCCCCTTCAAGATCTCCATTGTAGTCTTGATCCTCTTCATATGTCTTTACTAGACTCCCAAGCCTTACCCGCTCAAACCTTATGGAAAACTTGTTTTCCCACTCCCACTCATCATCTTCATCAAAATCTCCATTATACCTATTTTAAAAAAGCTTCCATAATTTATATAATTAATATATTTATTCACTCTCTTAATCATAAACTACATATCTCTATTTTCTATCAATCTAAAAAAATTATCTTCTGTATGCATCACATATTCATAAAGTAGAAAAGTATGTGTAAATATTTGTGAATG
Source organism: Sequoia sempervirens (assembly GCA_007258455.2). NCBI lineage: Eukaryota > Viridiplantae > Streptophyta > Pinopsida > Cupressales > Cupressaceae > Sequoia > Sequoia sempervirens. Next base: position 1,404 of record VDFB02227366.1, on the reverse strand, counting down.
ATCTTAAATGAAAGAAAAGATAATTATTATAAAGACAATCAAATTTCCTAAGAAAAAGAAAGACTTTTTTTTTTAAAATGAAGTATTTAAAAAACCAATAAATTTCTACAAACTATTTTATTTGGAGAGAAGACATAACCTATAAATTTCTTATGATTATTTCATTGATACAAATCATAAAAACAAATTTAAAAAATCAAAAACAAAAACTTAAAGGTGATGTTGAGTTCCACGTACCTAGATGAAATCCTCTTGAATGAATAAAAAAAAAAAACTTGAAAGAAAGACAATTAAACTTTAAATAAATAACTAACTTATGATATTCAAACTAGTATATTTTTGGGAGAAGACTTCACTAAATAGCCTGCAAATTGAGCATTTGCACATTGAGCATTTCAAAACCTAAGGTTTATTGATGTTTGTTTGATTGAAAGTGATGGCGAGTTCCATATAGGTGAGCGTGGGAATCCTCGTTGGAATTTATGCCTTATTATTATTGTATATGTCATATTCCACATTACAAATGTTCTTGGACACGGCCAACGGTAAACAAACAGCATTGAATCTTTATATTTATCCATATCTGTGTTTTCTTACTCCACATTCTGCACGGTGGGCACTCTCTGTAGATTTCCAGAGCTTCTTTTGCAGTTACAGAAAATAAGAAGCAATAATGGAAAGAGCATTTGCAACAGACAGGCTTTCTGCATTATCAGATGATTTTCTTTACACTTGTATTCTGTCAAAGATTTCTTACAGAGATGTTGTACGCTTTTCCCTTCTCTCTCAGCGATGGCGATTCTTGTGGAAGAAAATAACCTTTCTCAATTTGTGGTTCGAAGATTTTGATAAACAAAAAGATGACAAGATACACATCATAATTTACAATGCCCTGCTCCACCTGGATGCTCATCTTTGCTGGTTGGATGTTCAAAACGCCTTGGATGACCCTGACAGTACCAATATGAACAACTGGATTGGCCTTGCACTTGAAAAACATGTGGAACGAATCGCTCTACAAATCTCTCGCAGAAATACCGAGACTAGTAAGAGGTTTAACAGATCTTCCATGGCGGAGGTTGGGGACTATGTTTTAAATTGTGAAAACCTCATTAGCCTACAGTTGAGACTCATCAATCTCCCCAAGATACCCACGAATTTTGGGGTTTTCCCATACTTGACAACATTTTATTGTTTCAGAATTCCAAATGTGAATGATGCCATGTTTGAAAGATTTATGGACGTGTGCCCACATCTTCGAAATCTGAGGATTCACGGTTGTTTGGGGTTGAAAAACTTGAATATATATGCTTCCAATCTCATATACCTGAATCTTGGAGCTTTAAACCCTGATATATCATTTCAGATGGCTCGCCCTCGGTTGACAGAAATCAGACTCACGGA